>JADLIF010001953.1:0-14774 GCA_016648015.1 Steinernema khuongi | reverse complement strand
GGCCATAACTTTTTGTGGTTGCGTTGAAATGATGGGGTGCTCGAACAAAAGTTGCTTGTTTAGTCGCGTAGAACACGATGGAGCCAAAAAAGTTGAAAAATTTTTCTGACCGGACTGTCCCTTTAAGCTCTCGGAAAAGAACTGAAGATGGGTGGGTCGTGGTTGCAAGGGATTAGCGCTGCAAAAGGCGCCGTTCGGGGAACCATTAACGGCTTGACTTTACATAGAATCAATATTGAGGTGTTTTTACCCTTAGATGATGGTGTATGAGTAATAGTGTACCTTCGAGGGCGACCTTGAGGTCAGTCTTGTACTGAGTCCACAAAGTTGAAGCCGAAAGTTGACCGACGTTCAGTTCTTGTGGGAACTGATCCAGGACCTTGGTGTACACATCCTTGTCGTCGTTGATGACTCGGATCATATAGTCGATGAAGTCGTACCAGAAGGAAACGGTGAGGTTGCCGAGGGACTCGACTTCCGTGTAGCCGCCTTGCTCGCAGCACGATTCGAACATCATTTGATATGTTGACTGAAAGGTGTGCACAATTAGTAAACATCATGCTAGTTATTGTTTTGACGTTCAAGTTCTATGCCTTTGTGGCGTTTCTTTCTATGAGACGAGACTTTTGAGCAAGAAAAGACAGCGATAGAGTGCGGAAATGACGCTCTAAGGCAGACGTAAGCGACGGAGCGGAAACGGATTTGGTCTGATGTGCTCCAGTCGAAGATGAGTAATCGCCGCTTGTCTGTACCTTTCGTCTTGTCCATCATTTTTTACCTCTTTTGGAACAGTTTTGAGCTTCATCTTGTGCTCATCATATGTATAGGTAATATGGGAACATTCCCACGTGTCCTACACATCCTGAGCCTATAAGTATGTAATGAAATTGCCTTAAATGTCACAATGGCTGCTATAGCATTAAATATTAGCAGAACCTAACGTGCGTTATCATAGAATCCCTGGGAAAGGGTACGTCTATTAAAAGCTATTCATCCAATGCGTCAGCGCCTAAATTGAGCGCAGCCGCACCTAACGACTGCCATTCACGTTAGCTTTCTGTTGTCAGCATTTCCCGTAGTGGAAAGGAACTCACCTCCATGCATGCTTTGGCACACTCGCGCACCACATTGGAGGCTCGAGGAGGACTTGCCAGCTCGAGCACTTTCATCCGGAAGAACGTGATGGACGTGAGCAGATCGACCGTTGATTTCAGGTCTTGAAGCTTGGCTGGCGATGATGTTGGGAAGTATTTCTGGAATGAGGACGATAAGCGATAAGGTTAATCCGTGTTATGGGCACAAAACAGATTTATCGACTGTTTGTGAGCCGAGTACATCAGATGCTAGATTTATCGGATGAAAAGAGGCGATGCTCAATGTGCCTAAGACCATCCATGTCAAGATCGCGCTTTTTCAGAGACCCAACGTTTAACGCGGAACACTGGAGTTCATCTTCCGCGTATAAATAATTGAGTGATACGCGAAAAAGCGTTTTTCAGGAATTTTCCACTCGCACTCATTACGTAAAGTGGCCAGATTCGTTTGATTCTACGCTGCGGTCGCAGTTCCGGCAAAATTGTTTGTGCGATTAGCAAATGGAAAAGAGCAGCTGGAAAACGATGGTCTCAGGAGAAAACAATGACTGGCTTAATTTATTAGTCTTGGGCAAGCCGTCATTTTCGAGAATGATTAACAGTCGTCTGACCTGGAGCATGAAAGTGGAGAGAAAGGAAGTTGTTGATTTTAAAATATGGTTCGGTGAAATACACTGTAATGAAGATTTGCGCCGTAAAGTGGAGCGGTAAAGAACCGAAAAGCTGAGAAAGACTGTTAACCGTTAAGGAAGACAATTCCTTTGACTTTTTCAGTCGTCTGACCTCCCCGTAAATCGCACGGGTGGTACATGTCCGGACCTCATTAGGGACAATTACCCTCAGAGGATTGTACTCTAAATTTCTAAAGAGTACAAAAAGTGGGTAATATCAGTATGGGTCGGGTCGAACAAACAGTATCTACTTAATTGAAAAGGTTTGTAGGAGGAAATTGATCGTAAAAATCAGGATTTTTATTGGAACCGGAAAAAAGCCATAACATCCAGTGACTGCCAATGAATAAGCTTCGAATTGTCGTTAGAAAGTCGGCGTACCTACAACTAGTAATCGTGGCGGGAGGACTACAATTTTAGGCAAAGTTTTCTCTACAGCTAGCGGATATTGATTAAAGCAAGAGATATGTTAGAAGCTTCGAGATGACGACCGGAATCGAACTTCTTGTCTCCGGAAAACATGTCGGACTCTTGTCAAAATGTTTTCATATGATATCAGGCTGGCGGGCACAGAGTCTACGGGCTCTCCGCTGCGCGCACCGCCGACGGTTCATCATCGGCTTCGCGTGGAACAAATAGCCATTAACACTATTGGCACGAGAGCACCAACACGAACATAGTCGTCGCCAACGACGCTGTCCGTTCCTCTCCGCGTCCCCTCCCGCCTTTGGTGATGATGCTCTTGTGGGGTTGGTAGGGTGGTCTCGTGGCCGCCGCCGTCACGGGCATCCCACTTGACTCCTCCGGGGTGTTAGGAAATGCTGCTGTTGATATAAGGAACGAAGTGCAGCCAGATTAGAGTGGTCGAGGATACATAGTATAAAGAAAACTGGAATAAAGAAAGCTGGAAAATTTAGTGCACTAAATTTGAAAGAACCGACTATATAATCAGTTTAGCTCTAAAGATAAAGTGCATTTCATGGTAGTAGGACACCTCTTTCTTGAACAGGGCTTTGACAGAGAAAAATGTGTTAGATCACTGAACCACACTTCAAAACCAAGGAAAAAAATTTTACTCCCCGGCCGGGAATCGAACCCGGGTCTCGCACGTGACAGGCGCGGATACTCACCACTATACTACCGAGGACACGTCTTACCTAATCTCTATGTTTAGTGATATCCACAAACATCTAAAATTTTCTCATTAAAGGCTCATACTAGCCCCCAGTACAGTTCGCTTGGAGCTTTAAATGCCTCAGGATTATGAGATAGAAGGTTACATCGGCAGCGCGGGGAGCACAGGGAACGACATGTTCGAGGGATGCGCAAACGGTTGAGCACGAAAGACGGAATTGCTAATTAGCCCATCTAGTATGGCTTCTTGCGCAAATCCGGCGTGTCCTTGTCAAAAGCAAGGGAGGTCGAGGGCATGTTCACAAAGCGTGCGATCCTCACAAGTTGGCAGCGCTAAATAGGACTTTTTGGGAAGTGACGTTTGCCAAAATCGCGTCTAAATCTAGTAGTCTGGAAAATTTAATTGCCCCATTGTTGGGGCCGCTGTTTCACGAGAACGCCTGCGGCACTGATGATCGAATTATGGGGTTAGAAAGGGTGGGCGCAGTGAAGAAGCGCGTTGGCTGTAGAATGAGGCGAACGCTGCCATTTTCTTCGCGTAGATGTTTTCATCTTTCATGTGCACCTTCCACTTGTGGGGGCGACTTTTTTCAGCAGTATAATCCTAGCATAAAATCTGCTGTTTCACTTCGCGTATACCGTAAGAATACGCGCGCTTCTCGGCGCTATTTTTGGTGACAAGTAGGCGAAGAGGAAGTCAGTTGTTCGGGCCAACGAGCAATTAAAGGCTAAAAGGTGACAAGTAGGCGAAGAGGTCACCAAAAATATTTCGGAATTAGGAAATTGCTAAAAGCAATTTCCTAATTCCGAAATGCGATAGCTCTAAGAAAGTGATGATGGGCAGAGATATGTGCATCTCGGCCAGCGCAAGCCCGCTCCCAAACGATTCCTATTGAAGATTTCTCGTCTAGACTTCATCGACTGCCCCATGCTTAATCTATTGAATTTGAAGTGGTGCAGAGGGGAAGTTTGACTTACAAGTACCGTGCACTATGCGTGAAGCTCATGTATCGAACAAGATAGGCATAAATCATGTCAGTAACCGGAATAAGAGTTTTTGTCAAGTGGGGGCGTCGGGAAATTGAGAAAGTTCCATATTTAGATGCGTTCGTTGATTCTCTGGGGGATGTAAACAT
The DNA here is from genome assembly GCA_016648015.1 of Steinernema khuongi. NCBI lineage: Eukaryota > Metazoa > Nematoda > Chromadorea > Rhabditida > Steinernematidae > Steinernema > Steinernema khuongi. The sequence continues at coordinate 10,739 of JADLIF010001953.1, read as the reverse complement.
GCAATGGACTTTGAAAGTTTTGACAAGGGTAAGGTCAATATGATTTCCAGCTTTGAAAAAGAAGCCGATCTAAAAGTCTCTGTAGCTGGCTTATTTCAAAATAGAAGCTACAGTATGAACAGATACGTGTTTTTCTAGTCTCTCTGCCCTTCGGAATCTCAGGATGACGCTTTCTTTTCGATTAAACGGGACAAGCTGCTTTGCATATCCAAAAACAACAAAACAAACACCCCAAGGAAAGCAAGCAATAACACACTCTGAACAGGGAGTATGGGCAAAACCTCAATAGGGCACGTCGTGCAAATGCATAATTTAGGAAGGAAGTAGGTAAACATCGCCAGTGATCTCCCTCTTCAGAAGGCTTAAAAGTGCAAGCAGATCCGTCTTTCACGATCTTCAATGGAATACACTGCTGTTCAGGCAAAGCAACAGTGAGCTCTCCAGGCGTGGCACGTTCGGGCAGACGGCAAAAATATGACGATAATCAATCTCTGCCTTCTCCATCAGCCAAGCAATTACTAATTGAGCCCAAATTCGCCAAGAACCACGGAACGCGGCATTAGAATGAACTTTATGTGGCAAGACGTGGATTGCTGTTCCGGGTGATTCGCGGTCTTCGAAATGGCACGATGCGGCCATTTGATTTTAACCTTTGCAATCTTTGTTTTCTCGTTTTTGAGAATGTGCGACGTGCCATCAAAGATTCTCGGGAGAGCATAAACATTACATAATGGAGTTATTCTTGGTTGTGGACGGAAAGTGATTGCGGATGTGATTGGAAAGTTATTTTGAGGAATAGCTGCAAGGAGCGCTTGAAAATGTTATGAGGGTAGTAACTTAATGGGCTGTGAAAGGTGACAAAAGTATTTTTAAACCCAAACGATGAGAAGGTGAACGAAGACCTGTTTTATGGTTTCCCTGTCCAGAACTGTTCAAAGCTGCAGTCTATCAAACTCCGAAAACTATGTTACTATAGGTCAAAACATTAAATTGTTAATTTGACCATGAAGGACTGACCTAACGTTGGAGGATAACCTGTACCTGTATGAGGGTAATAATATAACGAATATCCAATGCCAATTTGCAGGTAAAAGGACGGAATATTTAGAATATCTGAAGCCAAAAAACAGCTGAAGACATATAAGAAGCAATCAGTTAAACCCTTCTTTCCAAAAATTATGGCGATATTTGCAAATTTATGTTTAAATATTAAGCACTCAAAACGGAACGAACGAAAGGAAACGGACGATACTTCCAGGCAGGGCTGTGCGAATCAGGACCAGGACCAGGACCACGACCAACCAGGACCACAAAAACACCAGGAAATTCAGGACCAGGACCGGGACCAGGACCAGGACCGTACAGCCAGGATAATAAGTTTGTTTCGATTGTTTCGAGGGGGTTATCAGGCAGCAATTATGATCCTGGTCCTGGTCCTGATTCGTACGGCCCTGCTTCCAGGCCACGACATTTCTAGAAATTTCTCTGCGTCAATGCAACGCAAGGCGCAGTTTACAGGATTCTTTGCGTCATCTGAACTGAAATTCTCACAATCCTTAAAATTAATTTGGAAAGGCTGGAATATCAAGGATGACCGACTTGTTTTCGCAGCTCACAACTTTCTCATATTTGCAAACGCATTCACGTTATTAATTCATCGCAATGAATACTTTGACCCTAACAATAAGCGGAGAAAGAAGACGACGCAGCCTTAGGCTCTACACGCGTTTTCCATCCTTCCGGTCTCTTGCCTCTCTCCAACTCAATAGCACACATCATCCTCCTTCACTCTCCCGAAAATGCATTCCCCTAGAAATTCATTAGAACGTCCCAAGTCGTCCCGAAAACACAATGTTGTCCAGACAGCGGAAGCTAATAACGTGCTGTTGTTTTGATGACCTACCCTGTACATGCTCAAGTCGATTCGCAGGGAGTTGTGCAGTTGGTCCAGCAGCTTCACGAAGCGGTCTTTTCCGAAGTTGGAAGCTGCAAAACGGTCACATGCCGATACGGCCGAAGTGGCCGTGGTGTGCGCGTAGAACGCGTTGATGTTGGCAAGCAGCGTGGAAAGTGCCGCGGGCACTCCAGGGCTTGTGTATCGTGTGCACAGGCAAGCGAAATGAGTCATCGCCTATAATAGGACACACAAGGTTGCTTGTGACGCACATTACTGGGTTTTACCTGATATATACTCTCGATACCGTAGCGCATGGCAAACTCTTCGCTAATCTCTTGGCTGATGTCGTCGAAGTAGATCTTCCAGGCGTCATCGCCTTTGGCGTCTGGGAGCTTGATCTCGTCTTGATCTTGGTACTGCTAAAAACGTGGATAAAAACACGGACGTCCGAGCACTTGGGATCCAAACAAGTAAGTAAAATAAACAAGACGCTCATTTTCCCAAAAGTAGCCCTTCGATAATGAACTTACATGAAATAGGTGTTCATGCAGGCAGGTGTACTGAATGTGGTAGGGCGCTAACTTCTCTTCTCCCTTGATCTCGACATTGATATGAACTCGGATAGCTCCACTGACAGCTGACTTATCTGTCCTCTTTTCTAAACAGAGGTTCTTCCATTAGAGAACACCTTAGGAACACACAAACCTAGATTGTACCACACATCCATTTCGCCGCTCAGCGTCCTCACTTCAATGATCGTCTGACCAAGGAAATCGTCCGATTCCCGCGTTAACTTTTGCCTCAGCTTGCTCTTGAAATCGTCGTCCTCGTCCCAAACCCGTACCTTTATACGATCCGTTGAGTTGTGGCACTCACTGAAGTTCAGTTCATGAGCTAGAATGTAAGCAAAGGACTACGTACAAGAAGAACTTTTCATTCCATATGGGATTCAGCTCCTGGTGGATCGTTCTCGTGCGCTTCTTCACCTTACCCACTTGCACTGTCACATAAGGGTCGCTTTTACCGGTTTTGTCTTTGGCGATCAAGCCTTGAGCACACATTACTGAAACGGGAAGTGTTAATTAGGTTTATCTCAGGACGTTACTGTACCTGTGATAGCGATCTTGGCACTCCATTTAGAGCTTCCTTCCAGGATACTGTTCTTGACGCTTTTTAACGTTTCGGCCTGTGTTCTGTCATCAATATCGAAAATATTTTTGATGGTCAGGAAGATCTCGGGCTTGTTCCTCTCCTGGATTTTCATGCGGTCCCGTATGACCGCGATCAGGTTCTGCGCCCTGTCGCCTTCTCCGTGCTTGTTACTCTTCTCAGCAGCTCCTAGACAACCATTTTTTTGTAAGGAACGCCACATGTCCTTACTCTGTAGGCAATCCGCACTGAGCAGCTCGCGGCACTTGTCATGAACTTTGACGCCGCACTCGGTACACCGAAGACCCTGCCTGGCCAAGCCCCAGAGAAGTCCTTCGCACTCGTGACACCAGGTGGGCGTTTGGAAGTTCGTCATTTGGAAGTTATGTGGTGTTGTGCAGCTTATCGGATAGATAAGCGCTTGGAGGCACTTGCGATACACGTGTGATTTCTGAAGATGAGTGAAGGTGAACCTTTGGTTGTGGAATTTTAAATCGTTCAGCAGGTGGGGGACAAAAGAGCACATGCTAACGTTTTGGGAAACTGGATACCAGGTAGCAGGAGCCATGAATGATTCATGACCAAGTGGTTGGAAAGCGTGAGGAGGCGTGGGCTCAGAATAGGTCAAAAAACGTTGCGAATATTAATAACTTTAGATTTTGGAGCTTTTCTCTCTTAAATGGTCCATGTATGCGAGTATATCATGTATGTACTACTAGGACTAGAACTGTCTATACAGGATAACTTATGCTGTATAGACAGTTCCTTATTCGTCGAACACATTCGTCGACAGAGCGGAATTTTTTCCAAATTGTTCGGTTGTTAAAGCAGGGTCATTATGAATTCCGACGAAATTCAACAGAGCTTGTGACTCGGCTAGGGTTGCTATGCTTAGAAGACACTTTGTAACAAAGGGGTTTTCCGAATTGCTGCAATTATCTAGGGTAGAATAGCCTCGCTTACAATTTACGGCACGAGCTCCATCCCGAGCTTCGAAAACCATGCATACTTATCAAGAAAGAACACTAACTAGTGGCTCGGTAAAAACAACCCTCTGTACGTTTTGAAATGTGATGCTACGGACTCAAGTTGTCCGCGGGTTTGCTGTTTAATGGTTCTTAGCGTACGATCTGTCGCACTCACCAATTCTTCGTCTCCAAAAGTAGTCTTGGCTGCGCTCGCCAACCCAGCCTGGGCTCGCTTCGTCGCCATCGTCTAAAACATTAGATTAATGATGGGAAGCTGACGACACATGCTAGCAGCTACGGTAAGCAGGAAAACAGCAAGAAGAAACCAGTAAGAACCATCACTCTCGGCATTTGCAAACCGCCCCCGAAAGCTCGCTACACCCCCACTACAAGCTTCTACAACTCACGGACTACCGTCTCAGGTATGATCATTACCTTTAGCACCTAAAACCATGGATGATTATCATAGTTGATCGCGATCGGCGCGAAGGGAACGCTGAGAAACTACTTACCAATTCACTGACGAGCGGGATGGAGCGCTTCGTGCTGGAGACGTTCATGTTGGGCATCGCGTCGATGCTTTTGTAGAAGGCACTTCCGGCAGCGGCCGTATTGTCATCGTCAAAGAGTGTGGTCTAAAGATTACATAATGCGAACAGTCATCTCAAGAAGTGCGGAATTTTCAGAGAAAAGAGATTGTTATTTGTGTCACTACGAGTCATCTATACCTTAAACCGTGAGTAGGCGGCCCTTATGGTCACCTTTCTGTGCGCTTCAAAAAGCTCGGTTCGATTTATAGCCTTCTGTCCAGCGGGCAGAAGTCCTTCGCTAGTTCCAGGAATCAAAGAGGACGCCCTTTTCCTTTCGTGCTCGTTGACGGCCAAACATCCAGTAGATTTAGGAAGTTCATTCTTGCCTCCATCGGTCAAGAAGTCCCATAGAAGCTCTTCTCTCGGTCGACGCTCCAATGGAAGGCTCCGAACTCGAGTGACCTTTGGCTTCCTTCTTCTCCTTCTACGCCTTCCTATCGCAGCCGACTTTGCTCTCTTCACCTTCTTGAAACTCTTCGAGAAGGCAAGCAAGGCATCCGCTCTTCGGAGATTCTCCCTCTCAGGAGGGATTTCGATGGCGTCGGCAGCCTTGAGTACCAGAAAGCCTCCTCTCTTTGCGTCCGGCGCATAGTACACGACCACAGGTCGGACCTTCTCCGGAAGCGGCTGTTTAACAGGCTCCGGGATAGGCTGGGGGAATACAGGCTTTGCCGGGAGAACCGTCGGTTCTCCATTGCACGCCGGGGCAGTGTTCTTCACGCGGCGTCGCGGCAACGCCGCGTTCACACAGCAAGCAGCCGAAGATATAATGATTGCTAGGTGGACTGATTAGAACCCTCTGAGGCAGACGTCATCGGGTTCAACCGGCTGAAACGAAATGCTCTTTCGAGGGGCGGCCAAGGACAACACGAGGCGATGGGGCGTGCAAATGACGCTAATTTCAGCTGTCCCAACGACACAATTATGGCAACACGCGTCGAGTGGTGATTGCGACCGGGAAGAGCGCGCGAAATTGAAACAAAATCGGAATTTGCACTCATCGCAATCCGTTTGCAGTGCGATTCTCAGTGGACGCCCTCTGCTGGGCCTGAGCAAAGTCAGCAGGCGTTGACGACACACACAGTGGAGGTAAACACGTTTAGGCGCTAATCTTTGGGACGCTGGGGAAGTAATTTAGATTACTAAGCGATAGTTGTTTTGGTTGCGTCACAAGAATAATTGCGCTCTGAGAAGAAGTTGCCGAAAATCACATATTTGCCAACTGCTACGTGATCACTGTGACGGAGAAGGAAACACGTGGAGAAGGCCAGCTGTGCCTAGAGGAACAGGCGCAAAAGTGATGTCTCTGCAAAGATTCCAGTGTGATCGAATGTGGACTTCCGGACAGGGTGACGTCTGCGTTTCGCCCCCGTGCTCAGGCTGACTTAGTGAATGTGGCGGTGGAAGATATGTGTTTTAGAATCGGATGTTGTTTTCGGATGTGAGCAATAAGAGGGTCCAGTGGATATTAGGAGAGAGCGGAAGTTGGTACACGAAACCGCAGCTACATTAAAGGTTGATCTTCATCTTCCCAAATGTTGGAAGAGAAATGCTTGATGATCTAGAGATCTTTGATAATGATCACAGTATGAGTACCGAAGGACTTAGGGTGATATAACTGGAGAATTTGCAGTCCAGTGGAGGTTAGAAAGGAAAAGGAGTTACGCTATGAAACTGTGGTTACATTAAAGATGCCCCTGACCTTTATGTGTTGATAATCAGCTCAATTTAAGAGATGTAAGGGTTAGAGAGATCGCTGTCGAACCGGGACCTTTTTGATGTCCACAGATTTCATAGGCTCAATCTCCATGCATCACAAACGAGCACATGGCCTGGTAAACATTGCTTAGATGATCACGACTGGAGGAATATATGATTCATTAAGTGCGGGTGGAGTGCGTAGGCGCATATGAATTAATCATATTTTCCACCAGATACTGGGTCACACAGATTTAAACTCGCGAAGAGGCGTTTAACGACTATGACTGAAAGATGAAAAAACTGAAAAACAGAGCATAAAGATGTGAGGCAAGCGCCAGATTAGTTTTCGACAGAGTGCTACGGGCATTGTCCCACGGGAAAGCTGAAAGGCGCTTAGGCGTAGTTCACCCTATGACGAGGGATTAGCCTTTTCACGTTTCCTTCTCAAAACAATGGCCTCCCGGAGGATCCACGTAGCCTCGTCAAAAGTCGACGTCACCGTCAGTTTCCGACGGAATAAGGACTGAGATCTTGACAGGGCGAAAAGTCGGCCAAGGTGATCGGCTAACGAGTGACAGCGCGTGGAAAACAATGACGCTGGCTAGAGACCTCTTATTACTTCCTGCACGTATCCATAGGCCGCCATTTGAGCAGCACGAGGTACGAACTCAAACCCCAAGGATCCGTTCTACTCTGGACTTGTTGAGCCGTAAATCCCCAGCTTGTAGAGATATGGACAACTGCGCGTTTTCAGCGCTCCTGACACGCTTTATCAACGCGTCGTAGCCAAGCGCACGTTGATTGGATTTATTATTGCCGCGAGCACTACGCAGCCAATTGACAAATGAGCTCAGCACTAGACAAAGCCCGATGCACGCATGCAAAAAATTCTGTTTCCTCTCAGGCCAATTTAGTGAAACGCATGTGAAATTTAAATTAGTCCATATCCGTCACGGGCAGGAAATGAATTAACCCCTAGAGGAGCAACGCCAAATTAATCGATGCGTCGATGCTCGAACGGGGAATGCAACTAATCGTCGGGGCCGCGGTCAACTTGACTATGCTCCTATTTTCCATCAGTCGCCAGCAGGTAGGGACATCAGCGTCCGTTATTAGGCGATTATGCGGTGTTTTGTGCCAATGACTGATGTAGGAATGTGAGCCAAGACAGACTTTTATTGATATGTGTCACGAAGCAATTCTGCGACGCGAACTATGGCTGTACCAGGGGGCAAACTATGGTTACACCAGGAGGCTAGTATAGCTTGGAACCCGGGTCGTTTGAATGCTTCAAAGGAGAACTACAGTGATAGATATCAAAATAGGAACTGTTGGAAAACATGTTTAATTGATCTGGACAGTGATTTAGAGGGCACTGGAGTGTAGAATTCTAGAAACCTGCAGCCTCGTTCTACGTGGCTTACACCAATAATATTATTCCGTGTTTGTGGGCTACTGTGCGTTTTGCGTCTTTTTCTTTTTTTAACTTCTTATAGAACGCCACGGTCACTTTCAAATAACCACCATGGGATTCCATTATCTAATGATTATATTGGGAGAAACCTATGTATACATTTACGGGACATTTAGGAGACATTCCATAAACAACGCGCGGTCTCCCCACACCCTAGACGGTCCAACCCTCAATAACAAAGATATAGAAAACAGCTGCTGTCATTCCGCGTGAGGGAATATGTCGGAAACAAAAGCCGTGAGCCCTTTAATATAAAGGCAATCAGGAAGTTTTCCCATAAAAAGAAAAGAAGCAGGAGTCGACTTAATTTTCCACATGACTTAGCAAAACAAGGTGCCAAACTTTGAAAGAAGAGCGAAATTTTAAGCCTGCACTAATAATCTTGATGGCGATAATATTCTATAGAAACAAAGAGAGGACGAATATTTTTCTTCGCTCGTCAGTCTGACTTCAATGGGATATATAATTGAGTTATGGACGTCGGATACTACCGAATTAGTTAGGCTGCTATTTTGGCGGGTCGCGAAAAACAGCTGAAGTGTCAATTAGAGGAATTAACCGCCCACACATGGAAATTTTGAAATAGTCGGGGAGCGTATCGGACACTTCCCGCTAATTTGTCAATTTTCAGTTGCCGTCTTGTCATGCGCGGCATTTGAAATTTCAAGCTGAACCAGATGTTTTCGTTTTTTGAATGCACATGGAGGTTTCGGAAAACAGACCATCGATCACTGGGCGCATGGTCGTGGCGTGGTTGAATGTCGCGATAGAATCATGATGTTTTCTGTTGACTTCTGGCAATGACAACTCTGCCTACTGAGTCACGTCGGAGCAGCATTCCAGCAGGTGCTCAAGATTATTGGATCAGGTTGGTGAACCTGGGAACTGTCTGGCGTTTCTTCAAGGCTAACGTTTTTGATTTATTCAAGGGGAACATATTTAAGGTCACGAGAATTTTGTCGCTGGTCGCACACCTGCGCACTTCTTCTAGAGTTATATGTATCAAAACAATGTTATTGTCTCGGTGGACAAAGTCTGCCCAATTGCAGGCATGATATTGAACAAAAGCTGCAGATACAACTATGACTTTAACGCTACATCTGCTAAGGAGAAAAGCACGTGTTATGTATTCTTTGGTAGCGGAAGTCTGTATTTTCCCTGGTCAGAACGGCCGATAATACGAAAAAGAAGATCGTAAGTTGGTGTTGAAATTCCGGTTTAAACTGTGGGTAAATTTCCTTAACCATTCTTTCTTTAAATGCGCTTATCCGTTTCCAAACCAGACCTACAGTTATCATCTACATAGAGTCTTTTAGGTGCCCTTAATATGACCAGAAAAGATAGACAAATTAACCGTTTGTACCATGTACAACAAATCTAGTGCGCTGTACCCTTCGCAGTTCTTAGGGCACAAGCATTCTATGACCACAAATTTTGCTAAGATTTCGCCAAGATCGTGGTTTGCTACGGATACAAAGTACCACAAAGTTTCTAAGGAGATAGAGAGCCTGAACAAAGCGCATGATGAAAAATAAAGCGTTTAAAAGACAGACAAAACACCTAATTCCTCGCCAATTTTCGCGTGTTTACCACTAATAACTTGACATACTGTGAAAAGGCGCGCTTTGCCGGAGACAAAACACAGGAGTGCACGGCAATTTTCGGAGAAATTCAAATCATGCGCGACATCAAAATGATATAGAGAGAAAACATCTTAGATGTGTGCTGCGGCGTGCCAATAGGATTAAAAGACGCATAAAAATGGCACAGACGCTAATTATATTCTGCTAAACAAGGCGTGACGTCCGTTTTCCTTACCGTAGTTAACGAAATCCCCAAACGACAAAGAAACACATATAATGCGGTTATCCTAAATGACGCACCTTGACTGACATATCTGGAATAGCTCCACGCCGTTAATATCCCCCAAATCGCATTAAATAATAAAATCTGGCCTCTCCGCTATTTGATAACATTTGCTCATGTTCAATTAATCAAGGCCTCCAAGGCAAAAAACACTCCAGGACGCCCTTTCCATAGAGAGTCCTTTTCACGAGTCAGCAGCGCGGGCTCAATAATTCCGGCGCGCTTTCTGGCCAAGAGAGCAGCGCAAAGACAACATCCATAATTCATCGCTTTCAAAATTAGTCCAATCGGATCTAAGGAGGTTTTTCACGAGCCCAAAGGAGGCTAAAGTGCAAAATCACGCTCTCAGCGGGGGCTTTCGCCACTTCATCACGCTTTGAAGAGAAATCTGACTTCTCAAGTTCCAGGGAGGCGTCGAAAGGGCGCACGGCGATCAATAGGCACCTCACGGAGGTGTTGACTGCGAGCCTTCACGCATAATGCAATAATAATTGCAGCGCGGAGCTGAATGCTGGCCAAGTAGGCAGTTCTGGGAAGAGTTGGGAAAGTCAGTAATCGGTGTGAGGGAGGTGGTGATAGAGCAGAGAGCTGTTTACTCACGGCCTTGAGGCTTGCGACACTTCAACATGTGATATGCACAGCATAGCCAGAGGGGCACGTATTGCAGATATGGAGGTCCTCCCCACTATTGCCAGCGCTTGGAAATCGCAACCGAATGGACTCGACCGGTAAAGGTCCTGTTAACAGGTGTTCCTCCCCGTTGCACTGAAGTAATTTTAACTCGCCGAACGACATTTGCCTCTTTGAACTAGGAATAACAAGGATTAAGCCTAAGTAAGGTTATACGGTAAACAAGTTCGCTTTAAGAGTACATGATGCCGATCTCAGAAGAACACGCTTAAGCAGAGCGATATTAAAGAATGGAAAGATGTCATGAGAGGCAAAACACTTGTGTAAACAACAGCTTCAATTACAATTACAATTTATTTACGATATCACATTTATTTACAATGTGTCGCACCCCATATGAATCCAGTTGTTCACTTCTTCGGTCCTCGCACGCTGCTGCCATCTCTGGGTTCCGATCGTCTTCG
>JADLIF010001949.1:0-49351 GCA_016648015.1 Steinernema khuongi | reverse complement strand
CAGTGGACGCGGTGGAAGCGGGCAAGGGCCAGCTGGAGATCTCGGTGAACCAGGGTCGTGTGCCCAACAACGTGCAGATGCAGGGCGCCGGCCGCTGCCTGGTCACCTTTATCCCGCAACACGCCGGGACCTACGTCATCGACGTCACCTTCAACGGAGAACAAGTCCAAGGTGAGTGGATGTCCAAGACCGAAGGGTTACTGTTCAGTCCAGGCGAAAGATCGGACGGTTTTGTCCAAAGGGGGATATAAACAAAACTGTCGCCTTTTGGAGTCGTTTCCTAGCCCAGAAGACGCAGAGTAGCGAAGCGCTGTTAAACAGTTTCTATAGCTTTTCCGAAGAAGTGTTGTTCCGTTCAGGCCATAAGTTAAAGATGGAACGTCATATTTCTCATCTCTTGCATCACAATTGAGCGTATTTCAAAGGAATTACGGTACGGTGCTGCTGTTGCGTTCTAAAAGCCTTATAGGGAGACATAAAAAGACAACACCACCGCTCTGTGAATTCAAGCTAGTTAGTAGCAGGAGTTAGTAGCAGGATGAGTGCAAGAGTCGACAAAATATCAGATTTAAACAGTCCATTTGTAATAGCAAATTCTTCTCCTTCAGTATTTCTTCTTCTTCAGAATCAAGATGCTTTTCTTGGCCATTTTGAGGGTTTTATGATGGCCTCCTTCTTCTCTAAATATTCTTAAATACATAAGATTCAATTTAACCTGATGTCGAAGTGCCCCCGTGAGCTTAAAAGCGCTTTTCCAGGATGCCCCATCCGAGTGGAGATTCTGCCCAAACAGGTCGGGAAGCCCGTGGCGACGCCGTTCATCTCCGAGGAGACGAAGACTGTTTCATCAGGTGCGTTCGTTGTTTATCGCCCCCAAACTGAGTCCACTCGCGAGTCGGTCGGCGCTTGATTCGGATAGCTACATAAACAAAAAGTAAAATTTCTAAACTGCTCATAACTTGACGATAGCTCCTTCAGATAAAGAGATCAGGAGAGAAATAGAAATTCTTCAAAAGGTCTAAAAGTCAGCAGAGTCACGCCAAGCCAAATTTTTATTTGTAAAAAACTCGTTTTTCAACTTGTTCTCTTGCAAAGAAAGGAAAATCAATATGTTGCTCACAATAAGAAGAGTCCAAAAATACGGCAGACCAGCTCTACATAGTTTTAAAACAGATTTAACTGTCAAAACAGAACCTTAAAAGCCCTGTTTAGCAACTACGTTCTTAAAACTGTATAATCATCCACATCCACATTGAAAAACCTTGGCTGTGCAAAAATCAGAAATCAATCTAATCATCAGTCAGAGCTTTTTCCAAACATTTTTTTTTGCAAAAAAAAAAGTATGCAAAAATATCTTCTTTCAAACCCAAAAAAGGAAGCATTATATGGAAGTACTTGATATATGGAAGTACTTGATGAAGCTCTCGAAGCGGCAGAGTATTTCCCGACCTCGCCATCCATATTCCCAATTTGCACCGAAACATTCAATTTATTCATTTATTCCTAAACCGTGCAAGTTTCTATGATTCTAAACCCGTAAACTTCGTACCTTGCGCCCTTTTGGACCAAATCTGCTCCGTGCATTTCCGAATTAAACCGTTTCGAATTAAAATGCACCGACTCGGCGCACCGATTCACGCCACGACTCACATTTGCATCGCCGAACCGGTTGGCTCGTTTCAGCGGCCGTCGTGTCCGGGAGCACCGTCCGCGGCTTCGAATTCCGCTCACCCCGCACCACAAGCCCCTACTCTCCGCGCGAGACCACGGGCCTCTCGCCCCGCACCGAGTCTCCCGTCAGCCCTCGAGGCGTCGATCGTGTCGGGACCCCCGAGCGCATCAGGACTCCCGAAATACCGCGGAGCCCACGACTTGTTCGAGACTCCACTCCCACCAAACGCATCGAGACCTACGACCCTGAGAGGAGGCTCCCGGAGCGAAGGGATGATCAGAGTCTCGGGTATACGGTAGCACAATATGGGGACGTGCCTGACAGGACGGCAGCAAAAATGTTTGAAATGAGGAAAGAACGGTGCCTGAGCCGAGAAGAGCATGGTCCCGAACGGAATGAGCCCCGAGAGGAAAGCCGCAGTCCCAGATCCTATTACGAGCACAGAGAAGAGTACCGTAGTCAGCAAGCTCCTGAAACGAAGAGCTTCGAAGACAGGAGAGACGGGGTCCAGAGGAGCGTCTACGAGACACGTATAGAGACCAAGGAGGATTACGGTAGACCCAGAGAGAAGTACTTCGGCCAAGAACCGGAGAAGCCTCCTAGTCGGGAGCCCCCTCCGCCTCCAGTGAACGTCGACATTGGCATGATCAAGACCAGCTACCACAAGTACGGTGACAAGACCACACATATCGAAGGACGTCTCTACGATACCGTACCCTCGCACGTGGAGTCCCGAGTGGAAAGGGACATCGAACTTTGTGACAAGTCGTCTCAGCCCGACTACTTGAAATATTCCGATAGGACCACCCGCGTCGAAGGAGACGTTGTTCGATCCCAACACGAAGAGCGGCGTTCGCCTCAGCCAGCTTATCCGAAGTACTCTGAACGGACCACCCACATCGATTCCTTAAGACCTACGGTTGATTCATCGAGATACACGGAGAGGACCACCCGCGTCGATGATGATATCGAGGTGGCCCCTCGGTCCCAATACGAACAACGTCTCGCCCAACCAGACTACTCCAAGTACTCCGACAGGACCACACACGTCGAATCTCAGAGACACACAGAACGGACCACCCACGTCGAGGATGTGGTTCCTGGCGCGGAGCACCCGTCGTCCGCTTACACGGCCAGCTCCTTCGAGCCTGGGAAGATGGGAAATGGTGCCGCGCCACTCTCCTCCGCCGCAAGCTACTTCGCCGAGCTGGCGGGCCCCCGCGAGCACACTGTCCGCACGGTGGAGTACTCCACGGCGACGTCTACGGAGCCCGACGGCGTCCTCAAGACCACCACCACCACGCGCGAGTACCACTCCGGTAGGCCATACCCCTTCTTGGAACCCGGCTAACAGGCTCCCACAACGAAATGATAGTTCTAACGCCTGCTTGGAGAAGCGGAATCTAACACTAGCTATACTGTAATTATAGTTGATTCCTTAAATTTTACTTGGTCGTGGTCAACTCTATAACACTACACGTACGGGTCTCAACACGACCACCCTTGCGGTGTCCTAAATTTAATTGCATTTGGTCTTATATGAGAGCTTATATTTCCACAAAATTGGCAGTGTGATCGGTATAAGGTCTCATAGCGACCACGTTTGATTAAAATTAGGTCCCACCACGATTCAAACGGTCTAGGGTTGTTTTTTCCGTGCATCCTCGCAAATTAACTTGACTGAGTCCTCCTAACCCGATCCTGTTTCCCTGTGGAGCTCCCGCAGCGACTCAATTCGTGTTTGTGGAAAGCCTAACAGTCTTGTCTCGTTCCAAGCGGGACCACCGCACTCCTGACTAACAAGGAACTCCCGCAGCGATTGCTAATTCCGGGCGAGCACAGCACTAAAACGACTAATTGTAGGCGCTCTGCCGCACGTAACCGAGTACACCACCACGCGAACCGCACCCGCCCCACAAGGGGCGGACAAGCAGCCCCGCCAGACCACCACCATCACCAGCACTACCGTAACCGACAGCAGCACCACGGTGGCTCGGCCCCGCTTCGAGCCTATCAACACAAAGCGTGAAGACGCTCTTCCGCAGAGACCAGGTGCCCCTGGGGGCCCTTCCAAGCCTACTTTTACCAACGCCGATCGTTTCAGGACTCCACCCGGTGGCAAGCGCACGACTCGACGAGGAGCGCCAGCCCAGGAAGCGCGAGCCCTCCTTCACAAGGACCCAGTCCTCCGCTGACGTGGAGCCTGTCGAGGATATCGGCCTCAAGAGGTCCGAGGAGACCGAGCAGCTCAGCTACAGTCTCAGCAAGTAGGTGATCCAGGGTCGAGAGTAGGGTGGTCCTTCCGGATCAGAGTTGATCTGGGGTCCTGACACGAAGAATCCGACCAGTACAAAGGGATCGTTGCAGGACCGACGAGTTCCCGGCGTCTCCCCTTCCTGCTCCTCTCCAACGCACAACCGAGTACTTGAAGGTGAAGGAGGAAGACGAGCATATCCTGGACCGCCATGGGTACGGTAGGGGCAACGTCCCTGATCGCGAAGACCCACTCCGCTCGGAACCAGTGCCCGAGATCTCGCCCGACGTGGTCGAGGCCCTCACGCCCGCCACGCGGCGACGCCTCATGGAACACAGCATCCGCAAGTCGGAGGACCTCAAGGAGGACCTGAAGGAGGAGGAGCGCCTCATCTCGGAGCTCAACGAGAACCTCGACCAGGAACTGAACAAGAGCGCCGAAGCCGAGGGCGTCTCCTCGCGGCCGAGCTCGAAGCCGGTGACGCCCAAGCTGAGCTTCAAGTTCAAGAAGGAGCCCAAGGAGGCGAAGGGCGTCGACTTCGGGAAGTCGAAGTTCTCGTCGAAGCACGAGGTCGTGCGGAGGGGCAAGGACGTGGAGGTGAAGCTGGAGAATCTGAAGCTCGGCAAGGAGGACCAGCTGAGAGTCGTCGTCACCGGTGAGTTCAGGGGTGCATAAGTAGGAAACGATCCCAGCAAATGCTGAACGACGTGGGTGGTCTTCTGTGTGAGAAACTGACCCTTTTCGGGCTAATGACCTTATGGGAGCGTAGGAGGCGTAGACTTGGGAATTACACGCCTTCTCCTGAGAGTCACCGAATCCCCTTTCAGTCCCCGCCAAGAACAAGACGGAGAAGGGCGAAGACATCATTCCCAAGGTGAAGAAGTCGCGCCACAACTACGAGATCAGCTTCAAGCCGACCGAAGTGGGAACCCACAAGGTGATGGCCTACGTCGGGGATACGGTACACCCCGCCTGTCCCTACCCTATCAGGGTGTATGACGCGTCGGAAATCGTCATTGGCGACATCGTCAAGGAGAGCGTCATCAACGACACCGTCGAGTTCACAGGTACGTCTGGGCGAGAAGTAGACGATGGCTAAGACTGTGACGAACTTGATGCGAGCCTCTGACCCTTTGTTTCCAGTGGACGCAGGCCGAGCCGGATTCGGAAACCTGGAGATGGCGATAAAGGACAGCGACGGGACGATCATACCGTCACACGTGAGTCAGCTGGAGACGGGAACGGCGAAGTTCCTGGTGACGTTCAACCCAAGTCAACTCGGCATGCACACCGTCAACATCACCTTCAACAAAGAAGTGCTCAGAAGTAAGCGTCTTAGCGCCAAAGAGGAGCCTTCTAAGCTCCTAATTGCAGACAGTCCCTTCGAGGTGAACATCGTCGACGCGCCTCCTCCTCCCCCTCAGCCGGCTCCCCCTCAAGAGGCCGTCGTGAGCAGCCCAGAGCTCTCGAAGAAGGAGCGGAAGCGCGAGGAGAAGGAGCGCCAGAAGGAGGAGAAGGAGCGGCTGAAGCGCGAGAAGGAGGAGACGCTCAAGAAGAAGAAGGCGGCCAAGAAGCCGACCGCCCTGCCGGAGAAGAAGACCGCCGTCAACAAGATCCCCTCCCTCAGCCGAGTTCAGTCCCCGGCCAACGTGCTTATCTCCGTCGCCGGGGACGAGCCCCTTGACGTCGTCGTCTCAGGTACCATCGTGGCGAGACTCAGACAGTGCGACCTTAATCGTGACAACGTCCTAAGCCCTGGCTAACCCGCTGCCTGTTCTAGATTCTCTGAAGGAACCGCTCCCGATCCACGTGAGCGAGGAGGAGCCCGGCGTGAAGAAGATAGAGTTCACGCCTACGAGGGTGGGAGACCACGAGATTGTGGTGAAGTACGCTGGGGCCGAGGTGAACGGCAGTCCCTTCACCTGTAGGGCCTACGACCCGGCCAAGATCCTGGTCGGACCGATCCCCAACGGAGTCGTCGAGAAGCCTGTCCACTTCGTTGGTGAGTGCTGCTTAAGAACTACGTTTTCTTCTCTAGTGGCTTACCTACGCTTATCGTATCTACGAACCAGTACCGTAGCCCTAAATGAGATAGTTAGAGCTACTTTGGGCCAAAAAAAGGCGGCAAACAAAATTATTTTCAGTGGACGCCCGCGAAGCCGGCGTCGGAAACCTCGAAGTGGCAGTGAACGAAGGCCGTATCCCATCCATGGCGCACGCGCTCGGCCAGCACAAGTACGACATCTCGTTCGTGCCACGCGAGTTCCTGGACCACACGATCTCCGTGCGCTTCAACAACGAGCCCGTGCCCGGCAGTCCGTTCCTGTGCCGCGTGGTGAGCGCCGTCGAGGTGACGGCGTCGGGCGCCGGCCTGGAACGCGTGCCTGTGGGCAAGCCGACCGACTTCAGCATCCAGCTGAACGAAGACAAGGGCGTGCAGCCCGTGGTCAGCATTCAGGACTCCCACGGCGAGTTCCTGCAGGCTGTCGTGCGCCAGGACCCAGCGGACCCCTCGCGCTACAACGTCGTCTACACGCCCGTCGGCGTCGGGAACCTCAACGTGAGTGGGCAGCCTTCTAAGATCCTATTCTAAGCCTGTGTCCAACAGATCGAAGTGGAGTACGACGGCGAGGCGATCACTGGGTCGCCCTTCACGGCCAAGGCCTACGACGCCACTTGCGCGCGTCTTAGCCACGCCGAGGAGGCGACGGTGAACAAGCCGTGCACCTTCACGATCGACGCGGCGAAGGCCGGCGCCGGCAACATGGAGATCATCGTCAGCGTCGACCAGCGGAACGTGCCCAACTTCGTCCAGGCCGAGGGCCAGGCCAAGTTCAAGGTCTCCTTCACGCCCCAGGAGGCTAGGCCTCACATCGTCAGCGTCAAGTTCAACGGACAGCCCATCCCCGGTTAGTGCTCCTGCAGGGTTCTTGACCTTCACAGCACGCTTCCAGGCAGTCCCATGGTCGTAGAAGTAGCCGGTCCCGGACAGCAGCTGTCCAAGGTGGCCGAGATGCACCAGCAGCACGAAGCCGCTCCTTCTAGAGAGGTGCGCCTGGTCGGCGACGTCTCCAAGGCCCAAGTAGGCCACACGAAAGGCTTCAGCATCGACACGGCCGGACGCATGGCCGACTGCAACGTCGTCGTCACCGGTAGGTCCTTCTCCTCGCGCCCTCCGTCCTGTCCTGTCCGTGTCCGCTAACCTACGTCCTTGTCCGCATGCAGCTCCCGACGGCGACCGCGTCGAAGTGACCAAGGAGCGCGTCCGCACCGGCTTCGACGTGGAGTTCGTGCCCACCCAGCAAGGCGTCTACTTCATCGACGTCTTCATCGACGGGAGAGCCCTCGGCCAAGAACCCTTCCAGCTCCAAGCCACCGAGAGGGTGGAGCCCGACCTGTCCACCGTGCCCGCCCTGGCAGTGCTGAGGAAACGCTGCAACTTTGAAGGTGGGTTATCTGTGCGCCGCCTACCGTAACCCTCTCCTTCAGTGGACCTGGGCCAGAGCGGTTTGAAGACCTCCGACGTGAACGTGTCCATCCTGGACGGAAGAGGCGAGGAGGTGCCCGTGCAGTTCCACGTCAAGGAGCACAAGTGCCTTGTCTCCGCCACCTTCCAGCACTGCGGTCCCCACTCGCTCGATCTCTACGTCCTGGGCGTCAAGAACACAGAGGAGTGTCCGATTACCGTAATCGACAAGTCCCCAGAGACGGCCATCTCACTCGTAGAGCCCTTCGGCAAGCAGCTGATGGGTCTCGCCACAACGTTCGAGATGGACGTGGCTCAGGGTGCGGAAACAGTCATGGCCGTGGAGATCCTGGACCCCCAGGGGGCCTCCGTGCCAGTGGCGCTCTCCCACCGCGAAGGCTCCATCTACGCGGCCGAGTGGGTGCCCAAGACGGAGGGAGAGCATACGGTGGCGATTCTTGTGCATCAGGACCATATCCGCGGGAGTCCGTTCGCGGTGGGAGTCCTCGACTTGAGCGCTGTTCGCATGATTGGCCTCAAGAACGACCGAGTGGGCGTCGAGCAGAAGTTTAACGGTAGGTGACGTTCCCAAGTAGCTGAGGTTGTAGGACCACACACGATGGTTTTCTAAAGCCTACAATATCCAACATCTCTATTTCAACTCTTAACTCTTCAGTGGACTGGAGCAGCTCTGGAGGATCGAGCCTCGCAGTGAAGGTCACCACGGTCAAGGGTGACAAGGTGAGCTGCGCGATGAAGAAGCTCAAGCACGGGCTCCACGTGTGCTCCTTCACGCCGAAGCAGGTCGGCCTCTACTTGGTCGACATCTACGTCGATGGACTTCTTCTCCCAGGTAGGTGTGATAGAGATACCTAGAACGGACCACCCACGACAATTGTCGAACACTACCTACTCTGCTCCTTTCAGAGTGTCCTTACGAATGCCAAGTGAGCGACATGGGTTCTGTGCGCGCCCGAGGTGACAATCTAACGCGCGCCCAGCGGGGCAAGACGGCGCGCTTCGAAGTCTCCCTGGGGAACTCGGGTCGGGGCGACCTGGACGTGTTCGTCGCAGGTATCCACGCCTTCTCGTCTCAATGCCCGTTTTCAGCCCTGCGCGTTATGTGTGCTTGTCCTCGTTCCTCCTTGTGCTCGTGCCCCCTTGTCCCCGGTCTCCGCCTAACTGACTGCTTTAGACGCGAACGGCGGCCCGCTCTCCGTGCGCTGCTACAAGCAGCAGGACGACAGCTACTTGGTCGAGTTCACGCCCGAGTCCATAGGCACGCACACCATCGAGGTGACCTTCGCCGATGTGCCCGTCTCCGGCTCACCCTTCCGCTGCGAAGTGGTCGACCCGAAGAAGGTCCTCATCCGGGGAGTGGACGAGCCCCTCACCTACCGCCAAGCGGCCAACGTCGTCATAAGCCGTAAGATGGCGGGCAGTGGGGCCCTCTCCGTGGAAGTCGTCGACCAGCACGGGGAACCGCTCAAGGTGGACACTATCCGCTCGCCCAGTGGCGACGAGAACATCTCATTCTTGCCGACGAAGCTCGGCCAGCACAAGATGACCGTCAAGCTCGCCGGGTTCCAGGTGCAAGGCACGCCAAAGACCTTCTTGGTCGAAGAGCAGGCGAAGCCACAGGTGTACGGTAGCGCGGTGGACTACCCAGTGGCTGTGGACCAGCAGGCTAGTCTCATCTTTGACCCGAAGAAGCTGAAGGGAGGCATGAAGATCGAGGTGAGAGGACCCGGCGGGGAGCGAGTGCGCCACTCGACCAGTGACCGTCCTGATGGCACCAAGGAGCTCTCGTTCAAGCCCGGCGACGTGGGCACCTACACTGTCAGCGTCGACTTCAACAACAAACCTTTGACAGGTAGGCGGACTCTGAGAGGATTCAGCCTGAGAAGGCTGACTAATAACACCCCTTCAGGAAGCCCCTACAAGGTGGACGTAGTAGATCCGGCCAAGGTGGCCGTCAACGACATGAACATGGACAGCGACGGGGTCATCACCGTCGTGCAGAACCAGAGGAACGTCATCGACGTGGACGCGACAGCCGCCGGACCAGGTGAGCGTTTCAAGGAGAGTCCCCCTCATCCCCGTTCCAGGAAGACTTCGGGCAGAAGTTCGCGATTCGGACGGCCAGTTGTTGTTCGGCGACTCGGGCTGCGAGGTCGAGTCGCTCGGGCACGGGAAGTTCCGCGTCGTCTTCACGCCGAGCCGAGCGAACGTCTCCGCCTACAAGATCTACCTCTACTTCGCCGAACAGGTCGTGCCCAGCGCCTACCCCATCTACGCGCGGGTACAAGGTGCTCCAGTGGCGCAGCTCCACCAGCAGCACGTGACCAGCAGGTGGGCAATTGCTTACATTGGTCCATTTGGGGACGGTGTCGTGTCGAGACCACATACTCACAGCTCTAATTCCAGCGAGCGAGCCCCGATCGACGAGGAGGACCACACCCGGGTCTTCGTCCGCGGCGCTGGACTGACCAAGGCGAGCATCGAAGAAGAGTCCGACTTCATCGTCGACTGCTCCGAGACCAAGAACCGTAAGGGTCCTAATCCAAGTCCTTCTTCAAGTCGGCCCCTTTCAGAAGGCCCCGTGACGGCGCTGCTCGCCGGCGAGAAGGTCGACGTCCCCGTCAGGCTGACCAAGCTGGGCAACGGCGTCTACAAGGCGACCTACTCTCCCCTCGTCGGTGGCCACTACCAGCTCCACGTCAAGTACAACGAGAAGCCGGTGAAGGGATCACCTTTCCCTGTAAGTTCCGCAGAGGTCGACGGAAGAGTATCACGCTCTTTCAGATCGAGGTGCTCAGCCCCACCTCCAACGCCGACGTCATCCACGTGGACACGAGCACTCTCAAGATGGGCATCATCAACGAGGACGTTAAGACGCTCATTGACACGCGTAGAGCCGGACCAGGTGCGACCAAAGCCGTGACTTCTGATGACCTGCTTTAGGCCAACTCTCCGCCCAGTGCATGGGACCCTCGCAGCTCGCCTACTGCGAGCTCTTCGACCACCGCGATGGCACCTACACCCTCAGTGTGCGCCCATCGGAGATCGGCAAACACAGCCTGAGCATCAAGTACTCCGACGAGCACGTGCCTGGCAGTCCCTTCATCATCCCCGTCTCGAACCCTCCGGATCCGTCCCGCGTCCGCGTCCACGGACCCGGAATCCAGCACGGAATTCTCAACGGGTAGGCCTTCCTAGACCTCTGACAGCGATCTTCACGCCCCCTTCTTCAGCTACAAGTCGAACTTCGTGGTGGAGACGCGTGGAGCGGGCGCCGGCCAGCTCACTGTGCGTGTCCGCGGACCCAAGGGCGCCTTCAACGTGGAGATGGAACGCGACCGGCAGCAGGACCGCACGATCCACTGCCGCTACGCCCCCCGGGAACCCGGAGACTACCAGGTGGAGGTGCGCTGGCACGGCCAGCATGTGCCCGGCTCGCCCTTCTTGGTGATGATCGTGGACACGGAACAAGAGCTGCAACGCTTCCTCTCGGGCGAGGCGCCCTCACCCACCCCCGTGACCCCCTTCGTCCCTCCGGGCTGGGTGGGTCCCCCTCCGACCATGCCTCCCGCCATGCTTGGCCCGGGACACTTCCCACCCTCGCCGCGCATGCTGCCTGGCCCCCCGCCTCCGCTGCCCGGGATGATCGCCTACGGCCCCCCGGAGGTGTTCCGCCACCACAGGGCGCGTAGCCAGCAGCGCTACACCAACGGCTACTAGAGCTCTCCCCCGTCTACTTAGCTCACCCGTCTACTTGCTCAGCATTTACAATTGAGAATTCATGCAGTTGGCACCACGACGTACTCCTTTCTCGTGCCATTCTCCAGAATATTCTATTTATTACGCGCTGCCTTCAAAGCATAATTACGAACTTTTATTTCCCTTCTTTCCGTCAGATGTTCTACGTAGAGTGTGCTAAGAGTTGTCCTCTCGTTCACATGTTGCCTGCGCTCTCCACAGAGCGTCCTAATCAATTGCACAAAGTGATGCCTTACATTGCAAGATTAATTAAATAAATCGTTTATGATCATCGGTGGAGCAGCATATCATGAACCCTTTTCCCTTAATCTAGCCTCAGGTCTAGCCTGACACCCTGGCCGATAAGACAGTGTAGACAAGACAATCACAAGACAGACAGCCTCCGCCGACAAGACCCTTAGAGCCCTTCACATTACACTCTTCTGGAAGCTGCAAAAAATTGGAGTTATAGGAAATATCATACACTATATCTATGGTAAAACGTGCATTAGTGAGGAAAATGCCAAGGGTCGGGTCATATTGATGAAAAGAGCGTTTATTTGGCGGTTCGAAATGCCCACAGCATCACTCCACCCTCTCACACATTCTTCAGCGTAGCGCATCGTTTTCGGACACAAGATACGCAAATTCGATTATTCGCATTTTGCTGGTCACAATTGCTTTATTCGCGTCCTTTGTGCTCTTTTCGCTATATTGTTCCATATCCTATATTCTATACTCAGAAGGTAAAACTCTCTTTTAAAATGCCTTCAATATGTGTTACATCAGTTTCGCCTTTTATTTAAATAATGCATGTCCATAAATGCTTGGTCCACGCATCTTGTAGCCAACAAATTGCTCTGTGCAGCCGCTTTTGACTTTGCAGAAACGCAACACTACAAATGTTTGTGTGTTTTGAAGATCTTCAGCTACTGCTTGAAAAAAAACCATTTCGACTGTTCTTTATTGTTTCATATATTTTGTAAGCCTGCACACACTAGTTGTACAGCATTTCGCAAACACCTGTTCATTATCTCTGTTTAGTCCCTTCACCATGGATGCCGTGCCACTCAAGTTCGTGGACTCCGTCGTTGAGCTCTTCGATAGCATTGGAACTCTGACTCCTGTGTTTGAAAAACTAACTGGGAGTAGGCCGTCTTTGTGGAAGAAGGTCATCGACGTCCACCACCAGAATCGAGAGATTTACAACGTTTTTGTCAAAGTGACCAAAGGACGGATTCAGTTTGTTGCCAAACAGGAAGGATCGGGAACATACTGCGACTTGGCGACGATCCTAAAGAACAGACGCTTTGCTCGGATCAGCGATATCAGGGATGGTTTCGTCGACGGATTTGGGCCGTCGGCAGAAGAGTGGAAAGGTGTCACACCATTGGACGGAGAAGAAGCGGTCAACCAGCTGGAACGTGTTGCATCCCAGTTGGAGCCGAGTTCCTGGTTATGCTCGTACCAAGTTGACGAGCAGAAGATCATACTTTCTTCGCTGTTAAATGCAGTGGCGTTGGAACAAATTAATTTAGCCTACCACGGCCAAGTGACGCTTGACTTCCTGGAAAAGCAAATAGACAGTTCGCCCTACTTGGAATCGGTTTACCTGTGGGGAGAGGGGTGGCCGAAGTCCGCCTTCCCACTGGTGACCAAACTATGCCTAAAAGGGACGCCTCAAAAACGCGTTTCGATGTCGCTTGACAGCGCAACTCTACTTGGCAGCAATCTCATCCAAACCTTCGTCGAGCACTGGAAAGAGAACGGAAGTCTGAACTTCAGCTTAAATTTTACCGAAGAAGCAATGGATCCCGAAGCGCGCCGTGCCCTCTCCAATCATCAAGCAGTTGGAAACATTGGGTACATGAAATCGGTCGCATATTTGAAGCATGAAACAGAAAGATCGTTCTCTGTGTTCTATTCTTTCGACTCCCCCTCTGAACCGGGGCGTCCCATCTGCAGCTTGAATTTTCATCCATGCACATGCCACCTGTCACAGCAGTGCCTCTTGCAGATGCGATTTCCGACGTTGCACAATTTTTAACACTTCCATACGTCATCACTATTGTCCAGCAAATAAAAAACTAGGATACACTAAAGACACTACCATAGTGCAGAGAAAAAGATCGTTTTGGGTTTTTTTATGGGTTACCGACGTGTACGCGGTGTGGCAGTCCAACGAGAATCAGTTGGCTTTCTGCTTGAGTACAGGAGAGATAAGAAGACCGCCCATTCTGTGAACGCCTAAGAGCGCCTCAACCTCTGCACACTCCTCTGGTTTTGTGATAGGTGCTGCTCGGCTAATGTTCTGGGGAGTCTTCGCACTCCGAGTTGCCAGTTTGG
Organism: Steinernema khuongi; assembly: GCA_016648015.1. Classification (NCBI taxonomy): domain Eukaryota; kingdom Metazoa; phylum Nematoda; class Chromadorea; order Rhabditida; family Steinernematidae; genus Steinernema; species Steinernema khuongi. The sequence continues at coordinate 35,854 of JADLIF010001949.1, read as the reverse complement.
TGTCCGTTACGCTTTGAATACGATATAGAACCCCTCCCACACCTATTTTCCGTTCAGAGGACTCCTTGATGCACACATCTCTTGGGTACTGAAGCGTAGATTCGCCTTGGGCCCATGCTATGGGCATCCGTTTTCACTTAAACGTCCACGTCAATTCTTCCGCCAGCAACAAGTCAGAGTGCATCGCACCTATCGCAAAAGCGCCATTACCTTGGTACTATCACGGAGCGAGAAGGATCAGTCGCTTTCGAGTGAAATCCAACCGAAGAATGGGTCCAACACGAAGGGATTTCAAGTTCGAGAAGAAAATCGGATGGCATCGGGTCGAGAAACCGCCAGCTCCAGGAGATTGAGCTGCGCGACGCGACCTCGGAGATAGACGGTGCAAGGGCAGACTTCAGAACCTCTCTCTACTTCAGAAATGGACCTCAGAAACTTCTGGAAACGTCTTCTTTTTGCACTTTATCTGCTCTGTCCTCCGCTTTAGTTCTTCTTCAGCTACACGGAGAGATTATCTCGCTCCGGAGAGTGTTTCGGGAAACTTCTTCCAGTGAAGCTCCGGAGGAAAGGGAGCTAACCAGGCGATGGCCGCAGCCCGACTCAGGAGCTCCACCAGCATCGTTGGAGCACCGCATAAGAGAACGCTATTCGCTTGTTATGATAGCAGCCACTCCGAGAAATAGCTGTTATGGAGAGGCCGAGGCCACGTGCAAGGCTGGGAGCTCCTGCATCTTCTTACTGCTAAACCGTCCCCAACCAAACCATGCCACATTCTTTAAGATCATCAAATCCAAGTACACAGGCTAAGTATTTTTATTATTTTTATACAAAAGACAAAATTTTTTAACAAACTTGAAAATTTACATTGAGCACTGCGGTTCACTCCTCCATACTTGCGTCCGCGGCCTGGTTGTTCTCGCTCATCTCAACCAGGTTCTCGTCGCCCTCCTTCTGGGCGCCTCCTTCCGCGTCTTCTTCCTTCTTGCTCTCGGTACTGCTTGAGAACAGAGCATTCTTCAGTTGGTGGCACATGAGGCCGTGCATGATCTCCTGGCCGAGCTTGCAGCTGTCCTTCACGCAGTTCGTGAGCTTCTCGGTGGTCAAGTTGGCTTTGTTTACCTGGAATTTGGAATGAAATACTAGAAATGGACCTAAGGACTAACCTGCTGCAGCTTCTTGCTAAGATCGACTATTTGCGACGTCAAGTAGGCCGCGTTGGAGACCAGGGCGTTGGAGGCCAACGAATTCACCCAGTGGGTGTTCCATAGCGCCTCCAGCAGCTTCGTGTCCAGGGCGGACTTGAAGTAGCTCACATCCAGTGAGTAGTACTGCTTGCAGTGGACGCCGAAGTCTTCGATCTTGTTCAGCGGCACCGACTGGTACTCCGAGGGCGCTTCGTCGGCCGGTTGGAATCCCTGCGGGAAGGTGCGGAAGGCACCAATCTCCACCTTTCCCGCGGATACGGTGCGGGTTGGGTCAATCTAAAGTAAGCGAATCAGAAGGAGTACGGAATGAAAGACATACCACAACGGCAACGAAGGGCTCCTGGAACTGCTGGTTCAGGGCCTGGGTGCTGACGTCAATGCCACTGAGCCAGCACCCGTACCCAGGGTGGCTGTGGTACCAGCCAATGACCAGATCTTCGCGGCCTACTTCTTCGCACGAGTCCGTGAAGGTCGTCATGTACTCGTAGGCTTGGGCTTGTGCGTTCACTCGGGTTTCTGTGCCCTCCACGGGCAGAGCGAAGCTGTCCATGACGATCATGGTCCGGTTCTCAATCTTGCCTTGCATCAGGCCCATGATCTCCAGGTTTCCACCACTGCGCGCGTGAACGACCATCTTCAGGAGTGCGAGGGCGGAGATCTTCACATCCTGAAAGAAGATAAGTATGAAAAGGAATGGATAAACGTGGAACTCGAGATTACATGTGTAATCTAGACGCCCGGAGATCACTGAACTGGTCTTACCTTGAAGTAGTGGGGGTCCCGGGTCCATGGCCGCGTGTTGCGGATGAGCCTCTGCTCCTCGGTATTGTACTTGTAGATGTCGTCGGCGACGCTCTGGACCTCGTTGTTCAGCTCCCAGCTCTTCAGGGCAATGGCGGCCTGCGACTCGGTGGGCAGAGTCGAGGACGAAGCGGTCTCTTCAGCCATTTTAGTTGAGGATTTGCGCGGAAAACGGGAATAAGGAACGGAGTCTAACAAGGTTCAAATAAGAACAAATACGAAAAAGCGATGCGAGATGGCTTCGCCTACTATACTCGTCGCAAAAATGATCTTCCCTCATGTCCCTCGCCACGGGAGTCATGAGCAGTATACCCCGTCCTCTCTCTGTTCGACTTTCAGGTTTTTCGTTGATTTTGTCCGTGTGCGGAATCAATTTGGGAATCCCAAGGGCCAAATCGAAGATCAATCTGAGCGGCGTCGAATGCGACCAAGATTGTAGCAATTGGTGCAGCCCATGAAGAGTTATTTCCAAAAGAATGTTTCAAAGCTGCCCGGATCCTAGTGGATCCCAGTGGATCGGATCCAGGGCTGTGCGAGACCCGGGATTCAGCTTCCCGGGACCCGGGATTCGGGACTACTTCGAAAAAATCCGGGACGGGACTGCAAATACCGTAGTAAGTTAGTGGTATACCGGATCCAGTCTCGTTGTTCTCCTTCATTTAGTACTTATTTTGATCGATTGATGCCAACAGAAGACGGAATTCACCACTTTTTGTGCAGCTAAAACCAATCCATCGCTATCACTAGCACGTTGGATCCACCCGACAGAGGAAGACAGCTTGATGTCCCTTTTTCCAACCCCTAAAGGACTCTTTGATGCTCTTCATTTATTCAACTGATTAATCTGTCTTCTTCATTTTATATGTCTGGTTACGATAGAAGTGTTGGGGATTTTCAGTAGACGTTGATCTCGGTCAAGAAGCGGACTTTCGACTCGACGGACATGGTCACGAACAGCTGGTTGGCGATGTTCCTCCACTGCGTGATGTCCGCGGGGAGAAGTCCCGTCACGCGGACGGTCAGTTGCTGAAAGCCTACAGTAACCCGTCCGGCGGCGCCTCCTCACCTTGACGATCGGAGTTCCAGTGTCCTTGTCGACGACGTTCCTCTGGACAGTGACAGAGCCTCCCTCGGCGACGTAGCTGCCCACCTTGCGGACGCCCGCCGTGGTGTCCATGGTGATGAATCCGTTTTCGGGTGTGTAGCCCGAGACGGTGAGCTGGGGAAAACCACCGTAGATCTTCTGCCTCTGGAGGGCGCGGAGGATTGCGTTGCGGAGGTCGTTCTCCATGGCTTGCTTGGCGTCCCTCTGCGTCGCCCACTGACCTGGGTAAAGAAGGTAGGGTGTAGTGGCGGTGTCGCCTGGTAGACGGTAGGTGGAGTCCAGATAAGTCCACCTCGTGGGAGGGTTGAAGGAGAAGGAGAACGTCGGTGTTTGGATGAACTGTCCGTCAGCGCCTAAACGATCTACAGATGACCGGAGAGGAACGAGGAGCGCCACCAAAGTTGTGGAGGATGGGTAGAAGCACCCAGAAGGCGGCGCAGAATCCGAGGGAACGCATCGTGGTCAGAGGGTGAAGTGCCGAGAAGCGCGTTGGGTCCATTTTATAGAAAACGGCGCTGTTTGCACTCACTTTACGACGTCCCGTAGGAGGTCGGCGCCTTCGCCCAACAGCGAAGGGTATACGATGGAGGCAAACACAGCTCCAGGAGGTTCCATTTCCCGACTTTGACAAACCAAACAAATGCTCTTTACGGCTTCGAGAAGGGCAAAAAGTTCGAAAGAAGCGTTGCTGTTTGTCTCCAGATGAGTCAAATGGGTGGCGAACTTCACCTGAACCGTGCAACGTACCAGGAATCGAAGAGTCGAACAATGAAGCAACAGCTCCTTGGAGACAATAATCTTCATGACTTCCACAGGAAAAAAAGGACTATCGACCAAAAGGGTTGTCTGGAAAATGTCTATAAGATCTGTCTTAGACTGTCTACAAGAAGGCAATCCTCTGTTCTGACCTCCGAACCGCCAGAACAGGAACAAGATTTTATTCGACTCCTTAAAACACGGTAATTATTGATACGAAGCGTGACAAGAAGGGACCCCCTCCTGGGCGAGTAAATCCAACAGAACCTCATAGCGCTGGCCAACCGTGGTCATGACACGGGGATCGTCGGGATGCATACGCTTGTACTTCTTGATCTCTCTATCCCATTCGACCAATTTAAATTCCACGAAACCGTTCTGCGGACTGAAAATCGTTGTAGGTTAGTCGATGCCCGCCTGAAAAATTTGTCACCTGGGTTTGTGGTTGTCAACAATCGTTCGGAGGTGATAGTTGACAGCTTCGAACTGCAGATGGTACATCCCAATCTAAAGAAGATCAGGTGAAGATTACAGTGCAGAACAAGTAACTTACAGCGGGAACCGTAACGAAGAGTATGGTAACTGGCTGTATTCGATACTCGGACATCCCTGCTTCTGTTCGGTGTCGACTTACGTTCCTGTCAGCGGAGTTCCCGTAAACAGATGGGTCCAGTGGACGCAGCTTCTCGAAGTGCTTCTTGCCATACATCCTGAGTAGCGCGGCCACACAGCGGTCCAAATTTTCCTCCATGGCAAACTCCTTGTTCGTTATGAAGAAGTGCTCGTACGAGAAGAGACAGACGACGGTTTGAGTCACGAGGTGTTCGCACCATTCATAAAATAGAGATCTTTCCACCTGTTCTGCGAGTTCATCCAAGATGCCTCTGAAACTCAGACCATTAGAACCATGCCAGCATCGCAGGAGTACTTACTCGAGGTCTGCTGGGCCGCACACCTTGAGTACCCTTGCACTCACGTGACCCTCGAAGGTAAAGAGATCCGGGTTTAAACGGGCGATCACATCATCTCCGATGATCCGGGCAGGGCAGTATACTTCCGACTTGTCGTTAAACTTCGGGAATTCGTTGTGACAGTATTTGACCATCATGCCTCCCAGAAAAAGCAAATCCTGCTTACTAATGACATAGTCACTCGGCTATAAATAACAAAGTCAATTAAACCGTGGGAAGCAGAACTTACGCTGATCATATAGGAACAGGACGGAATGGACAACGAGGGATCCTCCGTTCTTTTGCGCCTTTTGATAAAGTCCAACGCAGAGTACTCGGGTGGCTTCGTAGTCATCTTGCACTCGGGCGCTATTCTTTCCTGGAAACACTCAGGTAAGTACGAATCTTCGTTCCAACTTACCCCAACGAAACTGTTATGACCATCGGCGCTCCCATCATAATAGTTCCTCGACGAGTATCTGGACCGGCTGATGTTTTCTTCGGTCTGCAGGTTGACTCCCACCAGGCAAGGGAGTTCAGAGAGGACCTGATTTTGTTCATGGTCAAACTTGTGGTGAGGTACGAACACGCTGGCTCCTTTGTGCACAGGTTCTGTGAAGCTCACGCGAGATGAACTTCTCTAAACAATATGTTTTATAATAATTGTGATTAAAGTATGTGTATCGAATCAGATCTTTAAGTTCAGACCGGATGCAAGAGAGCCCGCTAAAGACACTCACCTTCCGAGGAATAGCGGGGCCTTCATAAATAATGCTCAGATCGTCGTCCAGGTCTTCGATCTTTATGGATGGATGATCGGCTGGCTCGTTGGCGGCGGTCTCTATGGGTCTTTCGTTGAACGGTGTGTCCTGGACTTCTAGCTTTTCTTCCTCCTTTTCTTCCTCTTCGTAGCGCAAAGGAGCAGCCTCAACTGGAAGTGAGCTTCGTCGCTGACTCTGTCGTTGGCTTTGTTGCCGGTTCTGTGGTCGGTCCTGTTGCCGGCTCTGTCGCTGGATCTGCCGTTGGCTTCGCCGCCTTCGATCTCCTAGAGCCCATTCTTCGTCAGATGGTGAACCTGAGTCGCTTTCAGCCGCATCCATCTGCAAGAGAAGTGGTCATATGGTTATATCTCATGTAGCCAAACCTGTCCATATGTCTCCTTGAACAACTTCTCCATATAAGCGTCGAACGAACCACCCGGACGGCCCATAGCCTCGTAGCTTTGTTTAAGCTTTTTTCGTTCCTCGTCTATACCCAAGAGGAGCTCCCTGTACGCCCCAGTTGACGTAGCCAATAATCTTTCTTCATATCTGGCGGCAAAAGCCTAAACGATGGTCATTTTAGTAAGGGGTAATTTCTAGTCCGGCTTAGGCTTGTCTTCTCCCCACCCTCCAAAAACATAAAAGAGTCTAATGGAAAGCTGAACCCAGAATGCCAATTGCCCTTGTGAACACAGGAAAGACTTACTTCAAAGTCGGCAAGACGATTTTTCTTCGACGCCACTTCGTCACTATCATTGTTCACGATGATAGGCACCGCACAGTCGCAGGGATCCTTGACGCGGGCGGATGACATACGGGCGCAGAGGTCCTCCATGTGGCCATTCTTTTGCTGCGCATTTTCGGCTTTGATTTTCTGGCGCTCTTCTGATATGTCCTTGAAGGACATAGATGCCCGCGACGACTTCTTCTGAAAGAAGGAAGACCATATCGGGTTGTGGCACGAAACACATACGCATATGTTTTCGAAAGTGACGTGGAAGTCGATTGCTGACCTCTTCTGGTACTGCTCCAAGAAGGACTTGAGCGATGTCTTCTTGTCCAGCTTTTCAAGCTTGGACAGTATGTCCACCTGCGCGGTTCTTTGCTCCTCATATTTTTCGATGAATTCTTCTGCTGCAATCTTGGCTTGGCGTAGCAGATGCCTGAAAGTCAGCAGTCATGCTCTGCACTAATTTCGGACACTTACGGGAGTGGCGCGACAGAAAGTCTGCCGTTCTCCTTGAACTTCGTGGGCATGCATCTCTTGTCCTGCAGGAAGGCGCGAAGCTGGTCACAATCAGGAACGGCTTGCATCAGCGAGTGGACGACATTGATCTGCAGGGCCGAGTACTGCTTGAAGAGACTGTCGTAGTCGACCTCCAGTTCGTGCATCAGACTCTCCGCTTCTTCGATGTGCTTCGACCATCCTAAATCACAATCTTACGCGACTTTTATTTTTTCAGTGAAGTTACCTGAAGATGAAGGCTGCCAGAACTTTTCGCCAAACAAGGAACGCATGCCCTCTAAGAATTGTTCTCTTGATGGGTACGTCTTCAGGCATTTTGTGGCCTCTATCTCCAAAGGGGTGGCAAGTACCACGTCTGGCCTTCCGTCCTCGTCCTTCAGCTTCTGTTCTACGCCATTGTAGTCGTAGTTGCGTTCGTCAATCATTTGCGACTGAAAGACAAGAAACTTCAGACATGCAAAGGACCGTGAATATACAGACAAATAGTAGCTGAACACGCTCTCATAAAGACTAAATGATCCTTAGGGAAAAGACTAGCCGTCGATTCAAACACATGAAGGCGATCCTCAGCCATTTCGACTAGAAGCTTCAGACATGATCGTGAATGCACAGACAAATTCTAGCTGAATACGCCCTCACAAAACCAAGACTACATGACCCTTAGGGAAGGACTGACCGGCGATTCTAACACATGATAGCGATCCTCCGCCAATTAGGCCAGAAGCACCCACACAGTACGCCAATTCAAATAATGCCTGATCTATGTAAGACCAAGATGCAAACCAATGTCAAAGAGGAAGCGGGAAGCTTAAACGTCTGTCTAGAAGTCTAGAAGCGTCTGGCTAGATGCTTAAACGTGGCACACTGACGTCACGCCAATATGGGTTCGGACCTGTCTACTCTGCCCTTGAGTTCGTATTTTGCAGAGCAAGACTATGTTGTCTAGACGTCGTCTTCGTTGTCTACACAAACGAGATAAAGCACGAAAGCCCTCTCCCGACTAGGGTTGGCCTTCGACTCAACTTCGATTCGAACTAGTTCGACCTTTTGCAATCAACAACTGGAAATCATTCGACTTTTTGGAGTCGAGTCGAAGTCCCGACTGCTCCCGACACACCAGAGACCTGTATAACACTAGCACGCTCATGCAAAACGACTCCTGCGTATTGCATGAGTAGCAGGAGTCGTTTTGCATGTCCTCCGCCTATGTGACTTCGTAATGCTCAAACACAATATTCCAGAAATACGTCAAACAAAACACTTTCATAATAACAACAATGCAGAATAACAGCAAGTAGTAACAGCACTGGATAGTCTTCACTCACGAGCACGACGCTTGCGCTGATTCTCGAGTTCTTGGGATGCAGCTCCAGCGGCTGTTCGTAGAATCTTCAGAATCTCCGCAGATCCAGTGCGCTCAGCGATGTCAACGGGAGTGTATCCCTCCTAAAACACAGGTGGTAAGGGATGTCATCCATTAATCGAGCACTTACAGCACTACGGCAGAGGACATTAGCCCCAAGCGTGATCAACAATTCAACGGCTGCCTTGCGGTTTTCACGGATGGCCAAGAAGATCGGAGTCTCCTCCTTGTGGCAGCGTGCGTTCACACTAAAGCCGGAGAGCGACAACTCGCCGATGAGGGCAGTGTTGCCGTTCATAGCGGCGTAGTGCATCGCTGAGCGACCCAGGACATCGGTGAACAACTTGAAGTCAAGAGGGCCTCGTGGAGCAACCGATGAGTAGAAGTACTCTCTGAAACAGCATACTTCTTGAAACAGTCACACTTCAAGCACACATACCGAGTATTGCGGCTTTTGCCGGTGGTAGGCACCTCGGGAACGTAAGGAGGATTGTTAATCATGTAGGTGAGTACCATGCGAACGATGTGGTTAGAGGAGTGATTAGCGTCCGCAGCGGCGATCAGGGCATTTTGGCCCCTGTTGTTAGTTGCGTAGACCTAAAATACGGAGATCACTTAGGGCAGGTCTTCTATTGATGCCACTTACGTCGCACTTGTCGGTAGCCAACAATTCGTGCACGAGAGCCGCGTTATTGTACATGATAGCATGATGGATGGGAGAGATTCCCTGCCAATCAGCAGCATTTACAAAGTTGGCGAAGTCGGCGTTGTTCTCCAAACACCAGGACTTGGTGGAAGCAATGACCGCTTTGGCGACCTCAGTCTTGTTTTCAGCGACGCTCTTCAGAATGGCATCCATGGCTAAAAGGTGGCTATTGCAACCCGGTCAGAAACTAACGGACAAACCCAATCCTGATGGCTTTATGTAAAAATCGCTCTTAATGCCCGGCGTAGCAGTGATTTCAGTGGCCAGAGGTTCGCTTTTTCCGTTCGATGTGCAATCAGGGCTCAATTGAGTGCAGTGCAAACCGGGATCCGTCGGACTAACGAACTGGAAGAGCTTCGACTGCTCGCGGATTTCGTACTTCCTTCTCTGCTTGACCACAACAGCGACAAGCACGGCGACGAGAATGAGGAGCGCACAAGCAGAGATGACCATCGAGAACGGTCCTTGCAAAGATTGAGTGCTTGCTTGGTCCTCAGGGTTCCGTTCATTGTCCGAATCGAATCCAGTCCGGAGGTTGAACGCGCACTTCGACAAGAAGCTGTATTTATACATTGAGAAAACGGTTGACAGGATTCAAACTTACTCGTGCAACTCAGAGCCAATCAGACAATCGAACCCATCGCTGAAGCAGTTGGGCGTCTGGCACTCTTCGTCACACTTGCCATTGCGATACAGCCCTTGACAGTGTTGGGGAGTTGGACACCCGGACGAGTTGTACTGGGCAAGCGTTGGAACCTCCTTTTCACATCGGGTGCCAGTGAATCCATCTGGACAGGAGCACTTGTTCTTGTCGCGGCAGGTCCCTCCGTTCAGGCAGTGACCGTCACCACAGAGATCGAACTGGACTTCGCATTTGCGCCCTCCGAAGCCATCAGGGCAGTCACATGCAGATCCCAGTTCGACGTCGTACTTGCACTTTCCTCCATTCGCGCAGAACTCCACCTCCAGGTTACAATAGTCGGTTCGCTTTTCACAGCCATCCCCCTAAATTTCACTAGATATAGAAAAGATACGAGTATAGAAAACTACTTCGAATCCCGAAGAGCAATTGCAGGTGAAGCGAACGCCATCTTTACTGGCGCAGGTGCCTCCATTTTGGCAGTAGTTCGACTGAACTTTGCAGAGGTTAGGCAGAGGAGTACTCGCGACGAGCGCTCCAAGAAGAGCGAAGATCGCCAAGTGCTTTGTCTTCAATCCCATCGCGACCTGAATGAGTAATGGTCCGCAACGAAGAAACTAGATCCGTAGAGCCACGAAGACAACACGCAGTAAACCGGGCATATGCTCAACTTTGTCCCAGTGGGCGCAAATAGTTGGAACTCAAAAGTAAGCTCAAAGAAGAACGCAAATTTTTGGGTCGCAGCGAGAATGCCGAAAGGAAAGAATGAAAGAACCAGCGCAGGAAAACAACGCAGTTCTGCTCCACCAAGCAGACGCTCCCAGCAGGAGCGCAAACACTCAGAAGTGGAACACAGCAGGACAAGCGCCCAATGGCGACGGAAACAAGGAAGAGAGACCTCTCCGCAGTATCAACAGTTATCGCCTTAAGACCCAACTAGCTATTTAAGTCCATCTAGGAAATTTCGCACGATCACCTCACAATACCCTCGGGTAATGGTGACCTTGTAGAACAGACGATTCAGACACTAGTCTGTGTCTGATTCCTATGCGAAACCTCTAAATGGTGCAAAACGAGACTGTCTGGAATCTACAGACAATGCTAGGCACTGGAGGTGGAAGACAATCGTTTGAGACCTTCGACTCCAGTTTCTTCCTCTTCCGCTGAAGGCTAAACCGTATTGAAGTTGAGATGAGTTGCGCTTACCATGCATGTCCCGAACTGTGCTCTCACATCGTCCACGCGAATAAGTTCTTGACCCTTTCCATCAAAACTACAAATAATGCTGAGATCGTCTGTGGTGAAATCGTCCGCAGGTTCTATGAACACATTCTTATTTTTATTGATGATATTACACAGATAGGGCAGCATTCACAAACGTGAACTATAAGGGTCAAACTCCATTTCAACGTTTCGGTCCAGCCTGAAGGTTACGGTAGGAAAGTGAAGCATATGTTCGAAGACGATAGACTGAAAAGCACATTAATAGCATTGTCAGGCGTCTACTGGACTTACGAACTGGGGGTGCACATCATCAATGTGCTCTAAGTAGTAGTAGATGTTCACGGTGTTCACAGTTGGGTCATTCGCCAGATGGATCCGGAAGGTGGACATGTAGTCACAGCAGTCTATCCAACATGCTCTTTCTATCTAAAAATGAAGGGTTCACATACGCCAGCAGTACCAGCTCACCTGTCCATTGATGAACCTTTGCATACTATACTTGTGACGTTCAGTCCGTTGTCCTAGTATCCTCGTCATGAAGACCGCGTTGTCGGTGATCATAAGCCCCAGACTTTCACAAACTTGGTGAAGCATGTCTCGCGTATCGTGGAGTGACATCACCGCCCGGTGGTCTTTGATTACAAATCGCGTTTGACGCCTTCCGTTCTTCGGCCTATTTCTTCTGATCTCTTCGGCACTTAGTGTCGTTTTGAAGAAAACATTCTGGAGCGGACACCTTAGACTACACACATAAAACAGGCGCTTACTTCGAGGAGGTTGTGGAACGCCTCTTCTGACGGTAGCGGAGATTCAACGATGCACCAGTCGGAACGTTCTGTGGGACGGGTCAGATTGAACGTGAGGAACTCAATCAATAGCTTGTCGATGTCCTCCGAGCAGTTCTTGTCGCTATCGGGTACACGTTCCACGTAGAAGTTGGCGTTCAGTGATATGGCTGGATTCCTGCCCCATTCCCGGATCATTGAGTTGAACAGGTCGCTGAACGGCGATAGGTGATACCTAGAAGATGATAAGTTTAGAGTCGGTAACGTCAGTTGGAAGACGTACACAATCTTCTGCCTGGATCCGCTGGGCTTCATGATTCCCTCGTCCTTGCGTTCATCGTTCGTGTGGGCGTCGCACGTTTCTATGAACTTCAGGACCTTATCACAGATCTCTGGATCGAGGATCTAAAAGCACGACAATTCAATCAATGTTGACACCAGGGCTGCAAGCCCCGTCGAAAAGTGATTTCTGTGAGATCTAGTCTTGCTCCTTATTCAAAACTGCAACTTACCGTTTTGTCGGGATCTTCTTCCTCTATTTCGCCTACCGAGCCGAGTCTCGCTGTGTTCACAGCTGCATGAAGTCGATGCGCCGCAGACACTACGGACATCGAGAGGTTTGAGAGGAAGTCGTTCGTCATCTCCGCCCGTCGGGTTTCTGGAAACAAGGAGGAGATAAGTTTGAGGACAAAATTTTACGCTAAAGGAGGAACGCCACAGCCATTCCAAGAACAGAGAAGAAGAAGAACGGCTAAACCCTGTTCGGACTCGATAAGCCGTAGGCACGCTACACAGACAATTCCCAGACAACCGGAGTCTCCAAGGCAGATGGAAATGTGACACCGATTTTGCAGAATTTCCATTCACATGGCGATGTTGCGGCTGGCGCATGTCTGGGCCAGTAAGCCTCGCGCGCTTTCTCAGGGAGACTGCATCCTCTATCGTGATGAGACCACGAACGTGCGTCTGCACTGGAAATGTCTCGTGGTAGACAAGGGAATTGTTTGCAGGTTTCAGCGCCTCGTTTTTAGGGTCTCTTTTCGAGCCTTACGGTGATCGTGTTCTTCTTTAGTTATCATTCTTTGTTCGGTCATCCTACTTTATGATATTTGTAGACCAGATGAATTTGATCTACGGAGAATTCATTATGTGCCATCAGAGCCAATTTCCTTCTGTATTATTTCCAGTGGGAGGAATAGAGAGCAGCTCCCAGACATTTCCAGACCCAGACAGACGTGGGTCTGGTATGACAATTTTTTCTTTTTCTTTTTTTTCATTCCCTTTCACTATTGCTAGAGTTTTCCGATTTTCAGCGCGGAACAAAAGCGATGGACTCAGCGATGTACAAAAACTGTCCCACAGCTGATGAAGTGCTTAACCGACGCGCCCAAGTCTACACGCCGACGCCACCGGACTCTCCCGTGGATCCCCTGATGGCGGACCTGATCTTCCAACAAGAGCACCCCGGTAAACTTCGTCGCGCGTTGAATGCGTACAAACAAAGTCGTCGTCGCCGGAGTAGTGGCAGCTCCTCGGAGGTGGAGAGCGAAAGCGAAAAGGAGGAAGAAGCTCTCATGGCCCCGGTCCCTTGGGAGCAGACAGAGCCTGAGCCAAGGACCGTTTCTCTGGATGTGGACGAGGTGAGTCACACATACGTCAAACCATGATTCCTTACTTGCTTTAGCTAGAAATGCTGCTCACAGTCGTGAAACGCAGCGAAGAAGAAGCACGAACCTTTCCAGTCGGTCTCAGACGCGAGCTTGAAGTGCTCTCAAGCTATGTGGAGGGACGGATCCGTGACGAGAGGTCTCGCACGGCCATGGAGACGTCAATGCGGCTTCTGGGCTCTCCTCCGTTCATGGCACCCATCTCCACCCCTGCGGCTTCAATCTTCTCATTCGATGATCTCCCCGGATATCAAGAGCCGCAAGCTCCAGCGCCGTCATTCGAACGACCGGACCCGATCGTCAACAGGAATAACCAGACGGCAATCCGCGAGCCAGCTTCTATGCCGTGGTTAGAACAAGGTTCGGACCTCATTGTCGACATTGGTGACCAGAACACAGGTCAAGATCTAGCACCTGCGTCGTCACTAGGAGGAACCGACCCGATCTTCAATATCGATTACCAGCACGAAGCTCGTCGGCCAGCTCCTGCGATGTGGTTAGGCGGAGAGGGCCTCATCGTTAATGTCGATGACCGGAACGAATTTCAAGATCCAACTCCTGCGCCATCGCTACTACGACAGGACTTGATTGTCAACACCAATGGCCAGAATGAAGCTCATCAACCGGCTTTCATGCCGGCGTTAGGACGACCGGACCTGACCGTCAGTACCAATGACCAAAACGAGGGGGGCGGACCATGTATATCCATTCGAGACGTAAGTTTCGTTTACCGGCTTCGATCTTATCCGTCTTTCGTTCTGCTTAGCTGGCGAGGTTCCATCGCTTTCTAAACGAGTGTCTTGGAGATGGTCCATATCTCGCTCCGCTCTTACAATCCCTACTTGACTACGTCAGTGAAGCTCTACTGTCGTCGGAACCTAGCATGGAATAAGCTGGAGCGCAACACGATTATTTTTGTGCTTTCGTTAATGTTCTTAAGTGATGCGAAAGCTTATAATGATTTTATGGTATACTGTTGTTAAACTCAGTATTTGTGTTTTGTGATGGCGATAATCGGGACATTGTGTGGATCGACATGTCCATTTTCGTTATGCGTAATTCAGCTTCCAGCGTTCCAATGCGAAGTCATAGCTGCGTCACCTTCTTGATGCTGCTCACGGAGACCGTCCTCTCCGGAAACAGCTCTGTAAGGACCTCATTCATCGACCTGAAAACACTCATACTAGCTATTTAAGGAAGGGATCTCCTACGTCACTATCTTGTTGAACTCGATTCTCGCAGTGAGGCGCGCGCGAATCTGGAGGACCACCGAAGCTTGGGAGGTGCTTCTTTGCGAGGAGCATTTCATCGCTACGAGTGCGACGTTCTTCCAGTGCTTCTTGATCGCCCCCTTCAGAAGCATGTGCAAGAGGATGGAGTCGTCAATGTCGTCCATCTCCAGGCTGAAGTGTCCCTCGGAGTGCTTCCTGAGCAGAATCACCCAGTCGGACTGCTCGCTGTGCTCCGGGATGACGAGAAGCTCGATATTGCCGCTGTTGTCGTCTTTGAAACAGCGCGAGGAGACGCCAAACTCTTCGGCGATCTGCTGGAAGTGATTCGATTTTCTGAAGAAGTTGGTGAGCGATGGTGATATCGAAAGGTTGGAGAGGTGGAGCCTTCTCGGAGCCGATTTCAAGTCCTGAAGGTTTACCTTATAAGTGGAGAAAACAACTCCGTCGTCACCTTTATGAAGTTGACTACGTCGGAGACCTGTTTGCACTTGACCGCGCACTCTCCGGAAGCTAAAGAAGGGCTCTGGCAGAACGTGCTTAGAACGCTGGAGTTTAGAGGTGTGTCGACTTGAGCCTTCTAGAAGAGGATATAGGCGTTGTGCATAGCACGGATTCTTGCCTTAAGCTGAGGAAGTTGAGCAAGGAGTCCGGTGAAGTGTTCGGTTGGATTGCCGCCTTCTTGGTAAATCACCTTCAGAGCCTTGACGCTGTTTAAAGTCCTTAGACATGAAAGTAGACGGCGGAGATCAACCTAAAGGCGGTCGTTAGATTAGAGTAGAGACCTGAAGCATTTGAAAAGAAAAGAGACCTACCGCAGGGGGTTTATCGTGCTCCTTGAAGTTCAGCGTCAGCGCTTCCACACTTGGGCAGAGTTCGAGTTCTTCCTCCAGGAAGGAGTAGAGACTCTCCTGCATCTTGGTCCCCGACGCGAACTTCAGCGAGAGCTCCCGCACTTGGAAGCGGCAGCTCATCGTCGGGAAGAACTTCTTCCCCGGCACCTCCTCGAACTCGTCAAGGTCCTGGTCGTAGAGCCGGACCAAGTGCTTCGTGAGTTTGTGTGCCGAGTTGACTCTGAAACTGGGCCTGGACTCCGACCGGAGAAAAACGCCTACTTGAGATGGACGGTGATGGGACGTTTGGGCGCCATCTCCTCGATGACGTCGAAGAAGCGGCGGCATTCTAGGCGACAGATGGCGGTAGAGTCCTTATCGAGGAAGGAGAATATGTGCATAAGCACTTCGGTGGGGAGCTCCGTCACGTGCATGTTGGCTGTGCAAGAATGACAGTGCGGGAAGGACGAGCTCGTCGTCGTCGCCACCGATGTGTGAAGCGCATCGATGCTAAAAGTGCGACTTTTCGGTTTGTCGCTTTTTGTATTGTGGCATAGCTTTTGCCGTCCATACGATCTTGGACCTAATTACGATCCTCTCTGTATCCAGCAGCCATATTCCTTGGGATATTCCTTAGAAACCTTGGTTGGGCCACTCGCTGACCAGTTAAACAAATATGAACCACCTAGGCACTTCATCTCCACTACTTCATCACATCCCAAGAGCCTTCCTCCTTATCGCGTGTACCCTCTCACACTTCACACTGACTTGGTTTTTGTTCCAACGGGGGAATGGATTTATCGGAAACGAAACTGCGAAAACAAACGTTACTCTGGACTCTTGTCACGGCTACTGGCGCTTCAGGAGAGACGCGAGGCTACGGACGAGTAGGCGGGGCGCGAGTAGCGCGACGCGTACGAGTAGTTGCCCTGCACGGTGGCCGAGCTGAGGTTCATCTCCTTCTCGCGGCGGGACGCCCACGTCGACGGCGACAGCCAGTACTTGGAGAGTGTGCCCACGGTCATGCACCGCTTCTTGAACATGTCCACCGCGTCTTCCACGGGCATGTAGCGGACGTAGTTGCGCGTAGGCGCGATTGGACGCTCCACGCGGTTACCGTAGTGCGGGCGGTGGAAGAGGCCCGAGTTGTAGGCGTTCAGCTTGCCCTCCAGCCAGCGCTTCGTGCCCAGGTCCCGCACGCTGTAGTGGCTCGAGTTGGTCTAAATGGCGGCGGTTGTAGAGGCCGCGGGACTGGACCTACAGCCTCCGTTTGGGCGAGGATGGCGAGTCCGCTGTCCGTGTTCCCGTAGGAGTACCGCACGTAGGGGTACTTGTCCGAGAAGTGGGGCGTGCTGCGCTGTACGCCCACGGTGTGGAGTGGCGGCTTCTGGTAGACCGCTGAGCTGTGGAGACTGCGCCCGAAGAGGGTCGAGCCTGAAAGGATCTTGTAGGGGGCATACTAGCCTGAGTCTCAAGTCCCTTAATGTTGTGCGGTTGAGGCCAAGACCCTAGAGCACCTTAGGCTATACATGGTCATGCAGTACCACTGCTTGTAATCCTTCTAAAGTCGGTTTTATGCTACCCAGGAGTAAAGACCCTCAGTTTATATGAGATCTTCGTACGATATCTAAGTCCTCCTGGAAATGCACTTTGGATTGACGTTCTCCTAGTTTTGATTGATCATCTGGCCTACCGCATCGAGAGAGTGAACGCGACATGTAGCCGCCACCATAGCCGTAGCTCGGTCTCGTGAAGCCCTGCGGAGCCACGCTGTACGACTGGGACCTGAAAAGGAGTGTCAAGGATCAAATATGTCAAGCTCGAAAAAGGAAAGAGCCCATGCCCCGAAAAAATAACTGTGATCTTTAGGAACTCGGTTCCCTGAGATGCCGGTTTAAGCGATTATCTTTGAAGAAAGAGGGCGCCGGCTTAATATGACGTGACAGAGCCCTAGCATTTAAGTGGGGTTTCGAAGGATCACATGGAACACAAAGAAATTCTGGAACTTTGGCACTTCCTATGTTCCTTCTAGAATCTCCAATATCGGAACGTGAAGCTTCGAACGATCCTGACCGTGACCAAGAAGACTCCCTACCGTACCTGCGCATGGCGGAGGCGGCGCGCGCGTCGGAGCGCGAACGCGCGAGGGGCGAGATGTGGTGGTAGCTGGGCGACGTGAGCAGATCGGACATTTCGTTCGGAGGTTCGCTGAAATCGATTTGACAGGAAGCTGAAAGTGGCGCTCGACGAGTCGTCCAACGTCTCGGGAAGGCCGCTGCCGCCTGCAAAAAGCCGCAGAGGGGCGCCTCGAGAACAACACATGGCGCGGCAAAAAGGTGCGGAGGCGGCCGGCTGGCCGAGGACCCTTTAATCCAGAGGACTTAGGCGGCCGCTTGATCGCGAGAGGCGGAGGGCCCAGGTGCACGGAGCGTTGATGAGTGGACCGGGTGGTGATCGAAATTCGCGATCTACGTTCCAAGGCGGTGCAAACAAGAGGCGAAGACGAGAGGGGTTCGGATGAGATTGGAACCATCCTGGGTGGGATTTCTTGGCTTGGCGAGCAGCAAAACCATGCTCACCCTGGGTTCTTGAAGGGTTGGGGACAGGTCATTGGAAAGAAGGATGTAAAGCATGAGATCAAGAAGACTGAGCCCTGAAGATCCCGCTGAAGACGTGAATCTTCTTATCGGCAGTTGGATAAATAGTGGATTTCCCGGTGATCTCTCCGGAAAAAAGAAACATGGAGAGGCTGTTGACGTGCTGGACAAACAATGTCGGACGTGCACGACCGCACGGCGGCGAGATCATGGGACCTCTGGCTTCGAGGGATCAAGAGGCCCGGGAAGTTGTAAACTTTCATCGCCGCAGTTGTGTTATCACAAGGCATGTGGTCAGGCAGTTGCATAGTTTAGCGTGCACGCACATGTTTCGACATTCCACGGGTGGGAGTATAGATCTTGAAAGTATCTGTAGTAGCAGCTGTGAGCCTATAAATAGGAGGTATTAACGATTTTCATGGACACTTTGCTTACCAGAAGGCTTCTTCCACAGAAGGTACTAGAAGTTACCGTAATCCAAAAAGCCATTGGCTGCATCAACCGTAAGCGCCTTAGCTTCGTTCGCCGTCTCCTCTGGGACATGCGGACTTCTGAGTCCAAATTCCAGAAAGCATCTTCTGTAGCCCAAAGTAGTGGAAGAAGCAGAAGTTGATCTTCTCTGAGAGGCTCAGGGGCTTCTCTTCTATGGGAAGGGCCTTCAAGTAGCGCTGAAAGCCGAAGTCATCTTGTTAGCATCAGGGCTCATTCGGCATTCCATAAAGTAGGCCAGGAGTAACAATGTGTTATTCTTGCAACAAGCATTTCCATATCTTCTTCTACCACTCATCCCACCAGTCTCCGATCAAGCAAAGCCGCGGCAAACTCATAGATCATGCGTTTTTGCAGATATACACCGACGTCGAGGAGCTGCGAAAACATTACACTGTAGTCGTCCTGACGCTCGCGGGAATAGTTGAATTCCAAACATATGATGCGTTATCGAAGGAGATACTTCTGGATCTCCAATTCTCATAAGCCGAACGTCCAGCCGAACGCTGTTTTGACATTGCTTCCGTAATCTGACACCTTGCTGGGTGGCATTGGCCGACGTAGAGATCTATCAGTAACCGGTTTGCAGCCAAACCAGTCTCCTTGAATTTGCAGCGATTCTTCACACCCTTTGGGATTCTTCAAAGCGATTCTTCTGCCTTAAGAAAAGTTAGACCTCAGCAAGCTCAGAGAAGCCCGGAACCCTCTAGTAACTTTAATTATAATCAACGGTACATGGCGAGTAACAAAGTATTAACCAAGTCTGGCATAACAATCCCTGGACCCCTTTAGATCTTGTTGAAAGCGGCGATGTCGACGCTCTGGACGTGGTTTTCGAAGTCTCCAGTGATCTTCTCAATAAGGTCATCGACAGACACCTTCAGGTCCTCGATGACGCAGATGATCTGGAGCTTCTTGATGCCGTAGGCGAGAGGGATGAGCTTTCCTGAAGAAAGGTCGATGAAAGTTGAGGTTAGGAGCTTCTTCACCTACCGCCTCCCCAGACGAGGCCGTCCTGCTCGATGGAGCGGACAAGCTTCTCCATCTCTTCCAAGTCGGTCTCATCGTCCCAAGGCTTCTGAA
The DNA here is from genome assembly GCA_016648015.1 of Steinernema khuongi. Classification (NCBI taxonomy): domain Eukaryota; kingdom Metazoa; phylum Nematoda; class Chromadorea; order Rhabditida; family Steinernematidae; genus Steinernema; species Steinernema khuongi. The sequence continues at coordinate 16,414 of JADLIF010001949.1, read as the reverse complement.
AGCAAATGTGTAAAAATAGGTAAAAATAAATGTAGGAACTCACGATGTCGAGGATGACGGAGCTCTTGGCAATTGGGCCGGGCTTCTTGGCCTTCTTGGCGGCGTATTCGGCCAGGCGCTGCTGGGTCAGCTTCTCCTTCTCCTCGTCGACCTCATCGTCGTCGGAGCCGAAGAGGTCGAGGTCGTCGTCGGCCTCCTTCTCCTCCTCAGCGGCGGGGGCGCTGGGGGCGGCCTCGACAGCCTGGGCGACGACTCCTTCGGTGGAGAGGGTCTTGACCAGGGCGACAAGATCGGCGATGATCTTGCGCGTCTCGGTGAGCTCCGCGCGGATGGAGGCGATCTCAGAGGCCACGTCCGACATGCTGGTTCTGCAAGACGGAACTAATAGTAAATAGTATTACTTCTGGATGACACGGCGAAATAGTATAAATAGTATACGATACAACGGCAGAACGTGCACAAAGAAGATGGGAGTGGCCAGAAGCAGCGAAGGAGGACAAAGTTCGAGCGATCTACTGGGACTCTTGTCGTTCCTTTCCAATTGCAGGAAAAGGAAGCAACGAGCAAAAGAGTGGACTACGCGACCTCCTAGGTTCCCCGTCACCGGCTAGGTGCGACGACGCAATCCTAATAAATGGACGGTTAGCTTCCGTGGCCTCTCTACGAGACCATTGGGAATCGTCGCCCGCGTGGCGATCGATCGATCGGTCGAATGGCGATGCTACCGGAGCGGTTTTTGTAAAGCGGACCAGAGAAGACGTTTGAACTCGGTCGTGGTTTGGAATTCCGTCTGGGAGGAGGGCAGTTGGGTAAAGTTCACGCGTTCGGTCTGGATTTGAGATGCTGGAGGGTCGGGGAGGAAGAGTGCGGAGTGCAAAGAAGGGGAACGACACTGGGAGTACAGTCGGTCGTCGTGGTCGCCGAAAACAAAAAACCAGCCAGCGCCGCTCAGGTCGAGTCGTCGACGCAGGAAAGCGCTCCTGCTCGGGGGAGCCGTTCGTGCTAAATCAAGGAAGGAAAACCTTAACGGGGAAGTCAGAAAAGGAAATCCCTTATGTAAGCGGCGGAGAGGGTGATGTGAGACTCGATTAGATTCGGTTTCGATTAGAGTCCGAAGCAGATAAGATCGGAACAGGGTAAGGTCTTGCTTTTGGACCGCTTTCACGAAGCCTTAAGCTCAATTCCCCAAACTCAACTCCACTCAGGAGTTTGAGTTTGGGTCCGAAGTTTATTCAGTTTGTTTGAATTTGAGTTTTTTCAGCGCTGTATGTGTTGAGCAGATTAGGAGTGAACTTTCTCAAGCCCCACTGGACACCTTCCTCACCTGAACTTGGAGTACATACCCAATACCACTCATAAACCCTCCGACAGGCCAGGAGTTTTCTGGAATTGGCAAGATAATTGCTGACGAAAAGAAGATCACGGAACCTGATCCGCATTGGAGGATTTATAGTTATTTTTGTGGGATTTCAAGGTCCATTTCAGTCAGTATAGGTTGTACAACGCCTCGATTTCTAAACCCTCAAACTCAAGCTAAGAAATCGGGTGTTTGCTAAACCGGCTCTTCTACTTACAATCTTGGTGTAGGGATTGGTGTAAAACGATTGGGGAATTTTGAAAAAAAAAAGAAAATACTCAGAAGACTGAGGGTTTAGGTTGGGTCAATGAAGAAATCAGCCCTTGAACTCGGTCTTGTCAATACTTTTGGATGTCTTAACTGGAAAGACCATCCAGGGAGTGTCGCTCGTTAGAAGTGACGTTCTGTGGCGTCATTCCGAGCGAATCTCACCTCGGGTTGAAAGGTAGCATCAACCACCTGACAGGAACTAAAGTGATTTAAACGAATTATGTAAACGCCGTCATTCCAATGTGGATCAAGGGGAAACGCTTCCAGAACAGTATTTCCTGTTTCCCACAACACCTGGAGTTGGCCACATCGCTCTTATTCCATCGCTAACGACGCAGATGGCCAAATGAACAACGGCCTACGTCACGCAGGCGCTACTCATCGGAGTAGCTGTGTTGTCGCCAAAGGCCGTGAGTCACCGAGCAAAGATCGCACCGTGAAGTTCACATGGAACAGGTGCCACAACGGTGTTGCTGTCGAGGGAGATGCTCTCAGCGATTAGTCTTTTGATTAGAGGACCTGAACTGAAAAGGCGAATAACAACGCTCTTCGGTTTGGCCCCCAACCATACAGCTAAAGAGGGACCGCCTTAGATCGGGCCCGAGGCATTTAGTTCGTGCATGTTCACTGGCTGGTTCTAACGTTCTACAGTAGGCGATGAATGCGATAAACAAACACATTTATGGGGTCAGATAGATAGAGTAACCTCCTTATCTTTGCTACAGAAGGAAATTAAATTATGAAATTAGGCTGACGTAGAAGTTCAAAGGAGATGATGTAACATGTTAACTCTGCCTTTCCCTTATGGAATCTACCAAAACGTGAAAAAAAAAAACGGAGATTCCGTTTTGCCTTGAAAACAATAATTATGTTTTGTTTGTTTTCTGTTTTGAAAACGATTCCTACTGTAGCTAATGTAATCCAAAAACACAACTTTTGGACACAACCAAAATGTTTTCAATTACTGTCCTTAATCTTCTCCCTCTTCTGTCCCCTCCACAGTCACCAATCCACATGGTTCAGCTCCTTGTCCAGGAGTTAGGCTACTTCGATCCCTGAAACCTGATTTTTGGAAACCGCTCGCTCTGTCAGGGCAGCTGAGAGCTTTGAGAAGGGCACACTTTTAGGTTGGAAGACTTGTCAGATTTCTGGGACTCAAGTTATTGATGCTCGACCATCGTGTTGGGAGTTCTCGTGGCACATGCTGTCCCTATACTGTAAATCTAACCAAAGCAAAGGAAGAACGACCTACACCGCGTTCCTTAGATTCCAGATTAGCTTCTGGGACTTTTCTCGCTCTCCTCCTCCAATCTGCCCCTCCTGGAGCTGCTGGACCGTCCCCCTCATCCTGGCCACCTCCTTGATCTCCCGACGAGCACCCCCGACGCAAACCTTCTTCTTACTCTGTTGTTGTCTTCGCCCCTAACCGCTCCCTGTTTCCCAAACAAGTAAGTTAACCAAACAAGTCGGTTACCAACTTAGTACGTGGATGTGTCCGGACAAGGACCACCTTGGCGGCGCTCCCGACCGGTCTAACTTACTCGCTCGCTCGCTCGCGCCCGCGTTTGAACGTTTCGAAAACAAAAGTTCAACTCGAGACCTTCAGGGTCGTTTTGTGCGAACGGGGTTCTACCTGGCTCCCCTCACTTTTTCCGAAAACCAGTTATGAAATTGTCATGTTCGCGATCCGATCTCGGCCGACGGGCGGACTTCTCGGTCACGCGCTACCGTAACCCTGATTCCGTTTCGGCGGACGATTTGTCGTCTAGCGGCGGCGATTTTTATTAGGCCTGTTCTCGCGCTTGTCAACATGTTTTGACTAAAATGGAAACTTCGAAACCAGTACTGCCCCTCGACCTGTACGGCGCCGTCGGGGACGGCGGCGCGCGACCCACGTCGTCGTCTCGCGCCGGGGGGCGAAGGTGAGCCTCGCTTTGTTTTACGGTAGCGCCCACGAGCGCTTTTTTGACAGGTGAGGTTCGAAGATTCGTTCCGTTTTTGACCGAAGTGATACTGATATGCATTACGGTATACTACGTGGGTCCCGCCGCGACAGATGAAGGAGTTGTCCAGTGATATCCACCTCCTCTTCTTGAAGACCGTTCCGGATTAAAAGATACTCCTTCGTAGAGAGGGAATTGAGTCCCACCGCGACAGGATCGGGTCCCACCAAGGAGATAAGACCCTCTTCCAAATTGTTATGTTTCTTTTCCTTGTCACCGTGCCGTCCTCTACGTGGGTCCTACCACGACGGATGGAAATCTTAAAGCTTTAGATCTCCTTCTCCTCCCTCAGGAGCCCAGAGGACCGTGCTTACTGCTTATTCTGCTGTTGACTTGCCACTTTGACCGGCGGAGAATGAAAGAAATCGAAAACAGTTTGACAGATCTGCTCAGAGCTGTCCCAGGAAGGGCGTCCTCCTGCCACGTCAAGTCAGGCTCGGTGCAGGGTCAAACGGTGGCGTTACTCTTACGTAAACGGCACCTACACAAAGGAAGCATGACGCGCTTCCTGTGACATAAGTGGCGATGTTTTCGATGTTCTTGTTGCAGAGGCTGCACGTGTTGTTCGCCCGCGCGGTCTTCGAACTCTCTCCGCTCAGCAGAGTGGTTTGCAGCGCACAAACAAACAACCATAATGAGGACGACCCACGTGCGTTCGTCCTCCTCGGTCCTCCGCGTGATGGCGTGAGATTCGCGCTTAAGGCCCTGGAGCCTTTAGGAACCCCTAGGAATCCATCCTGAGGAAGGGGATTCTAATTCCACATTCCATCCGAGCCCCTCAAGCAATGAATTCAATGTCAGAGAACCCAGAACTCTTCCTATGATCTGCTTCCTGTCTTCTGTCCTATGTCTTATGCAGATCATTTATAAAAGCTGTTGAGCCTTCCCAGTACCAATGAAAGACCTACTTTCCAAGGAGTCCCAAGCAAGGTCCATGGCCTCAGTCTCTGATCCTAGACCTAGGCTTGGTTCCGTAGTGTTCTACTACCTTCCTAGCCACTTCTGATTTTGGGTTTATTGGACAAAGTTGACAGGGGCAGTATTTTTAAAACTAACTTCACACTTGTTGTTTCTTGTTTCCTAGCGTACGATGGATCTTAGAAGGTACTTCTCCCAGCCGGCAACCATCTTCTGAGATCGTCTCGGGTTATGGAGCGCTTCACTCCTTAAGCCCTCAGAGGTTTGCCTGACATGCTCATTTCATTGCCACAAGCCTTACAGGTATGGCCACAGCCTGGCCATTGTTCCACTTCTCCCCGGCTGGGTTTACCTAGCTCCGTACTCTAATGGTTTGTGGAGCTCTAGTAGGCTGAGAAAGGACCTTTATCCACAGGGGTTTCTTCTTCTGACGTCTTCAATCTCAACCTTAAAGACTCTTGCTTGGCCCAGATATGACCAGCCCTACTCATTGTTCACTTGGACAGATCCATGTTTCACCACCTCCTTTGGCCCTGACATACCTCTACACCCTTACCCTCTCCACCCCACTCCCACCCAGGAACTGTCCACCCCTCCTTGAGCCGCTCCCTGGCGGCGGCGGCCCTCTCTGGAAATCTCGACAAACTCGACGGAACATATTTTCGCGCGTCGCCGATTAGCGCCTCAATATCCTAACTTATTCATCTCGCGCGCTTCGTTTTCCCATCGAAACGTGTTTACCGCGCCTCGTCGTTGTCTTCCCGACGCGCGTTATATTCGACACTTGACGAGGGGCGGGGCCGCGTCCCTCCACACACAAACCCTTGTCGCATTAATCGAGTTTGGCCTAATCGCTTCTAATTCGTTTACCATGCAGCTTGTGAGTAAATAGCGCGCCTCAAAGCCGGGGGCCCTCGAGCGCGCGCGCCTCAAACCATTTGCTATTTGATTTGGCGGAGTGCGCGAGGGAATAATAGCCTAATGGCTTTTCAGTTACAATTTTACCCCCACCAGAGCAAATCCACCATCGATTTGGGCCGAGCGGGGGCGCTCAATCTATTATTGCAGAGAATGGCACTCTTCGTGTGTGGTTATGCAGGGCGCGCGCGCCGAGTTTGTCCCCCATTCGGGGCCATTTGACACGCGTCGGTTTGAAACTGCCCGAAGGCGGCGGACGCGTGAGTGGCACGCGGCCCTAGAAGGGCCTCCCTCGCGAAGTTCGGTTCCCGAGGCCTTATTCCCCATTTGCGGCGGCGTCGGCCACTCGGAACTGATGCGGCGGTCCTTCGCCGAGGCCAAAAAGCGCCAGCTTGCTCTCTCCGAATCTGGGTCACCGGAAAGGTACGTGGAGGGGGGGGGGAGGGGTTCGGAACCACGAGACTTTAGGAGTTCGGGTTTTGTTAGGGTAAACACGTGGATGGCGGTTCCGATCACTCCCTCGCGGAGAGATGTCGCGGGGGACTCAATTGGGTCCGCATGGAGGGAGTCCTTGATGTCGTTTAGGGACCATAGAGTTAGGGACTTAAAGGGGCTGAGAATGGCCGCGATCTTGGAGCTTAGGCGCGCCTTGGGTGTGACATCAAGCTTTTGGACTTTTAAGATTGGTTTGGGGCAGTTTCCAACAAGGTATTAATCTTCGCTAGGGACTCTAGGCCCTTGTAGAGGTGGGCGATCATCACCGCTAGCTCCTTGTCCCCTAAGCTCCTTTGGGTCTGAGACCTCCCCTGAGCGGTCAAAGGGGACCTTCGAATGTTTCCTTTTCGGGGCGGTGCCAATCTGCGTTGAAATCTCCGGTGCAACGTGAGATCTCAGAGATTGAGATGTCGGAGGCCGCTGGAGAGGCTATTGTTTGGACATGGCATAAACCGCTCAAGCTCTATGCATTTTTCTGTGATTAAAGACGGAACACTTCCTGGGATGCTCGCTGCGGAAGGATTTGTTGCAGGGTTGGATATACCCACGCTTCTTTCTGCTTGATAGCGAAGAAGCAGAGTAGATGATAACAACCTCTCAAGGGGGATGAGAAGAGGAAAACGATGATAACAGTTCTCAGGATGGAAAAGCCCTACCTACCCCTGAATCCATCCTAAGTAGAGATCTCTTCGGATCGGGAGATGGTGGATGTTATGTCATTTGGGGCGCTGATCACAACGCACATAGCCGCATGTGCCAGTTCGCTGTAGTCTTAGAGAACGAAGTAGGAAAATGGGGTACGGTCGCTAATAGGACTAAGGCTTTGGATGTTCATCCCAGGACAGTTCACAGCTGGAAGATGTTTACGTTTGGATTGATAGGCATCTCCTTTTCCGCGCGGCTCTTTTATGGCCCGCCGGCACACCGCCGACGGCCGACGCTTATATGCCGCCCGTCCGCTCTGCCGCCGCCGTCGACCCGTGACTCATTGTATTGCAACCTTTCCCCTTACTTGCAGCGCTTGTTGCCAGCGACTCTCCGTTTCCCCTTTTGTCCGATAATGTCGTTGAGTTTATAGCGCCTCAGAACCAAGACGGAAAAGCCCATATTGCACACTGCAAGGGCCGCCTTCGCTCTTTCATGACCTTTACACTCTTTTAAGTTTAAGACACGAAGTTTTTCCCCAAAGGGACCCCAAAGTTAAGCTAACAAAAGAACATTCCAGTGTCCCACCTAGTTTTGAGATGGGAACTGCCTCTTTTGGGACACAAAGTTGATCGAAGTGAAGTTGAAAATAGTCCCTGTAGAACAGTGGAATGTTTTCAAGCGTAATTGAGTGCCTTACGTCAGATTTTTTACCTCTTTTGACGGTTATCGGAAGCATACCCGACTTTTATCCTCATGTTTTATTCGGGGCGCTGATCACAACATAGTCGCACTTGCCGGTTCGCTGTAGCCTTAAAGAACGAAGTGGTTGAATGGGTTACGGTCATGTGATAAGACTTTGGATGCTCATCCCAGGACAGTTCACAGCTGGAAGATGTTTACGCTTGGATTGATAGGCATCTCCCTTTCCGCGCGACTCTTTTATGGCCCGCCGGCACACCGCCGACGGCCGACGCTTATCTGCCGCCGCCGCTGACCGGAGGCTCATTGTATTGCAACCTTTCCCCTTACTTGCAGCGCTTGTTGCCAGCGACTCTCCGTTTCCTCTTCTGTCCGATAATGTCGTCGAGCCTGGACCTCAGAACCAAGACGGAAAAGCTCTCATTGCACACTGCAAAGGCCACCTTCGCTCTTTGATGACCCTTGCGCTCTTTTCAGTTTAAGACACGGATTTTAAGAAGTCGAATTTTCCCCCAAAGGAACCCCAAGGTTACGCTAACAAGTGTTTCAATTCCAGTGTCCTAAGGGACCCCAAAGTTAACCTAACAAAAGAACATTCCGGTGTCCTACCTAGTTTTGAGATAAGAACTGCCTCTTTCGGGACCCAAAGTAGATCTACGTAAGGTTGAAAATAATCTAAGCAGAACAGTTGAATGCGTAATGGAGTTCTTTTCGACATATTCCGTCAGATTTTTGACCTCTTTTGATGGCCATCGAGCAACAGGAAGCAATTCTCCTCCTAATTTTTGGAATACTAAAAGTGGACATAAATCCGCGCCTCCATCGTCTCGTCATTACAAAGTGTTGACAGTGGTGCGACGCCCTTAAGGAAATGACATTTCGAGGACGCAGTGACCACTCGCTTACGAATGTTTTCTTCGGCGACGACGACGGTTCAAAAGGTTCACGCGGGTGTCGCGAAGTGGTTCAACTGGTTCAATGTTGCATAAGCGTTTCGTCTCCGCCCGGAAAACGGCCTATCGCCGAGAGTATGCGCTGTCACGGTCTCCCTTCGCGCGCGCGGGAGATCCGAGCTTTGCAGAGGGCTCTGCACAGTGATCTTCGATCAGTCGACGATCTCGAGGAATCGGCTGATCGTCGATCACAAGGGATATCCTTCTTGCTTTCGCACATTTGCTTCTCCTTCTCAGCTTGTCCTGTGAAGCAGCACGTGCCACTGTAAGTACTTTTTCTTGTCTTGGCAACTGCCACTTGTAAATTGGTAAAAATGGTTTCATCATAGGAACCTAGTCCTCTACGACTCTAAAAATCAGCCACAGAGCTTGACTTGCTGATTTGTGAGTAGTTTACTGTAACTACTTTAACTCAACTTGGAGTAATCTCGCAAGTCAGGAAGGAAAGACCAAAAGGTTAATCTTTCAATTTGACCACCACTACACCTTTGAGCCGTATGCCTAATCGATCGGATCCAGTGATCTCTGCTGCAGCGACCTGGTGCAGCTCTTCCTGACCTGAGTTGCCAAGATCCACAAAGTCGTCTTTTAGTAGGGAACACTGCATCAAGGAACAAGTTATTTTAAGTTGGAGTCCTCGACACGCATACAACCCAGAAACGTGCGCGCCAGTCCAATCTTTGGCGTTGAGACGTGGGTCCAATTTAACATACTCAGAATTTGGAGCTTCCAGCTTCGTCACATGACTTCTTTTGCCTTTTGGATCATGTTCTTGGTGACATCATAATAGCTGCATGACTCACTAGAACCTCGACTAGAAACCTGAGCCTTTGTCCCCGGCGATTGGATCAGGTGCGATGACGATGCGAATATGACACTTTACTTTTCTTTCAGTAGAAGCCCTGGCGTGAACTGTGTGCACCAAGCGCTCCAAGGGCTTGGGAATTCTTTTTATGCAAGTATGGTTATCTAAGGCGCCCATTTCTATAAAAGCTAGCAGTCGAGAGCTGTGTTAAAGTCGTCTGTCCTAGCATGTACTTGAGCACAAAGGCCTCTGTTTGCGACACTTCTCCTTTGTTGGACCAGAAGACCCAAGATTCAAAAAAAAAACTTGCTTAAACCCCCAGAAAAAAGGTTCTGGAGGTATGGGGAATCGAACCCCAGCCCTCTCGCATGCTAAGCGAGCGCTCTACCCCTGAGCTATACCCCCACGAGCGTCACTGACCGCCAATGCTCTTTTGACCTGACCTGATCGGTCCTTGCCGCTAAGAACGCTTCTTTCACGCCCTAACCTGGTAGTAAGCCAAAGAACGGACTATTTCCGAATTGGAGTCTTCCACACGCGAGGGTCATTCCTGGAATCGCGGCCTCCTGACCAGCATAATCTCTAGTTTTTAGTCGTAGGTCGCCTCGTGTCTTCCTACAGTATCGCAGAAGCCCCGAGGGCTCGTCCCCGTTCCCTCAAAACACTTAGCAGAAAACGGCCAATTAGAGTCCCTGCATATGGAGTCCTACTTCCCTCCTGGACAGGTTTGCCTCGGGCATACCGTATCGCGGTCAATGCCCTTTCCCATGCGACAATTAGTGGAGTGAGGCGCGAGGAGGTTCGAGTCAATCAAGAAAATGGAAGAAGACTCGTGCCTCCGCGCATCGACGCCGCAGATTGATATTGCGTAATTAATGCGCGACTTTCGCGAAAAAATTTTGTAGTCCGCCGACGACGCACGCCACTAAGAGTTCTATTTCGGAAGGCGACGATCCGGACGTGTTGCGAGGGTCGGAAGTGGCAGAGCGGTCTTTGTACGCGTTTGCGTCACCCCGGTGATCCGAGTCGTTGCGTAGATGTGTCGGGTTGTAGTTGTAGGCTGTCTTGGCTACATTCCCAAGTTGGAACCCTAGAAAACGTCATATGGTGACCATAGAGCCAGTTGTAACGGAGCAGATTGGCGTTCAACCCACTGTGTGACTGTAGCATACGGCAACCAATGATCTACACCAATGACCACCTTTCGAGGGAATACAGGCTTCAAATCTCTCCTAGAATCACCCGATCTCCGACACAGGCTCGTCATTCAAGCTGTCCAGTGACTTATGTACGATTCGCGGGATTTTTCCAGGGTCTTACAAGGGAGGTACGTGAACTGTCCCACTCGGATCCGGGCGACACGTGGTGTGTAAGTACCTAAGTGTGTAAGTATGCGAACGCGCGCAAGATTACCGGCGAATGCTGGGTATCTGCAGAGAAACAAGAGGAGCAAAATGTCGAGAAGTGAAGAAATTGTGGTAGAAATAGCAGTATTCTCGAGGCGATGACTGCTGAGAATGACTGCTGAGCGTCAAAAACGCCGAAAAGGAAGCAGCACTGCAAGACCATTCATATATCTACCACTTTTTCGCCTCGATCAACCACCATTTCTTTACTTCTTGGCATTTTGCTCCTATTGTTTCTCTGCAGATACCCAGCATTCGCCGGTAATCTTGCACAGCAAACCCTGTACATATACCCCAATTCTACCTTGTTTAAGCACCACAAGAGAAATCAACATCGGACAGCATCGATGTTGCTGACCGGCCCATCATTTGGAAACGTTTTGTTGTTTTCTTTCGCGTTCCAGAGCTATTGGACAGGTGCAGCATGCCAGCTTCCGTTTCTTAATCATTCCTTATGAGTGTGCCGTGCAAGGAGTGTGTCATGCGGATCTTAGGAGTGTTAGCGATGAATGTCGGGATAAACCCTTTGCACCTAACCAGTTTATCCGGTTCCCTGACCTCAAGGAGTCATGTGTTTAAATGTTGCCCTGGGGATATGGTACCCTAAGGATTGTAGGTTTTTCTTCAGACTCAATTCACCTTCTTAGTGCTCTAATGTGACTGGAGTTCGTTCCAGATCTACTAGGGACGACCTTAGTAACTTTGTGCAGCGCCAACATTCCTTCTTATAGTTTAAGGTTACTGAAGACCAACCCCTGATTGGCTGCCTCCTGAACCGTAAAGCCCAGATTAACAGTGAGAGCGTCAAAATTTTCTCTAAGAACGCCTTTCCTAGAACGTACCGTATTGTATTTCTTTTGGTTATTTTTATGAATACAAGCTCCGAACGCGTGGGCCCTGGAAGTTGTGGAGAGGCGTTCCTTCCGCGTCTACGTCACGCCGCCTCGGGGCGCGGAGTCGGAAGCCGAAGGAGGCGGCCTCTTCTGTTTTTGTAGAAACCGGTCTCCGACCCCTCAAAAGGTCATTGTGTAACGGAGTTTCACGCGAGATGACTCGACCGATAACTGTCTGCCCCCGGGGTACTGTCTCCGTCTTCTTCTGTACTTTAGACGCGCACGAATCGCGCCTTCTTCGTCCTTGGGCGGTGGGGGTTTCGGGTTTTTATTGTTTTGTTTTAGGTGTTTTTGGCGCTCTTCGGCTCATCTAGCTCTTGTTTTCTTCTCCACCAAGCAGATGCAATTCAAGTGGGGATTCTGATAATCTTGGACGTCCTGAATCTGCGCTCCAGGATGTCTTTAGAGGTATGGGGGACCCCCGAGATAGAAACTTCTTCTTTGTAGGCAAAAAACAGCGCTTTTTAACCTCGTTTACTCACACTGTTTTGTTTATATTTAGCTTGTTTTTACTGTTTATCCACCTGGCTCGCCAGAGTTTACCTGGTATTCATGCCTTCGATGAGTCAGAAGTGTTCCTCAAACCACTCCTAGAAGTTTCATAGGTTTGGATAGATGTTTGACCACGTAAGAGAGTCCTCTCAAGTGGATAGGAAGTTCGGACGGTTTCCAAAGTGCACATCTTCGATGACCTTGTCTTCAAAGAATCGATAAATCAAGGCTGGCACTACGGTAATAAGGTGGAGTCCAAACCTAAACGCTGTGATCTGTGGAAAGCGGAGATTATTCGTCACGGTTCTCCTATTTGTGGTGTTTGGGACCGTGAAGTACAAGAGATAAGCGCCGGTTTAGATGGAATAAGATGGGAAAGGCGCTGAAATTAGTGCCTAGATGAGTTTCAATCCACTTTTCAGATTCGTTTTTATACATTAGGATACTTTAAAGATACTTTGATGCTTTAAAGGATTTTACAGCTGCTATTTCATCCTTAATTCAACCTGTTAAGTAGCTGTTTTGACTGACTTTTAGGGACGATATTCTGAAGTCTATAGGAAGTTCCGTAACGGTATTCTTAACTACAGCGATTTTTCTTACCCATCCGGACGCTGAAAGCGCCGAAAATGGTCAGTCTTTTCAAGCTTCAAGGTACAAAATCTGATCCAAAGACATAGCATGGTCACTGAAAACAGTCATTTCTGGCCAAGGACTCAAAAGAGCTTAAAATGCACCAGAAGCACCAACACCTATAATAAGAGACCACAAAGAAGAAGATACCCATGGCCATCACGGTCTTGTATCTCCCTTCTACTCCTGTAACCCCTAGTGCCGCCCTGTTTCATTCCATCATATGTCTCTTTCCGAGGTGCTCGCACTTTGCCGAAGTGAACTTTTGGCGCGTTTGGCGACGCTGCCGCTGTTTTTCGATCGGTCGAGCAGCTGGCGAAACCAAAAAATCACTCCAAAATGGACGTTTTTGCTCTATTCGGAGTTGGAATCTTGGCTAGCTGGATCGAAACCAACATTCGCTGTTTGTCATTAGTTAGACGCACCCCTAAGAAGGTTCTAAAACACATTTCCTGCCCCGTCCCGTATCTCGTGGCGTCGAATCTCCATACTCCGGCGCACAGCCTACTGTTTAGGTACGCGGAACACGGCCTTTTTTCGCCTTCGCCACTCTACTACCGGGTTCCGAAACCAGTAAGTGTTTTTGTCGCGAAAAAACTCGCCCCCCGACGCATCGTCCATTTTTCGCCAAAATTAAGTGGAGCACCTTCTTTGTCTTCTTCTGCCCTCAGATTGAGTCGAACACCCTTATTTTCGACATTCCGATCAGCCAAGGCCCTAAAGTAGCCTTCCACTTTCCGCTCCCGTGTCCACCTAAGGAGCCTTCTAGCTGCGACGACCTCCTTCTACCTGCCACCCTCCCGCACCGGAAGGTGTTCTCAGTTGGAGCGCCGAATCAAGAGGAGCACCGTCTTTGTCCGGCGGATGCGCCCCTCGTCCGCGCAGTTGTTTTCGGGAAACTCGCGACCGCCTCGTTCGAAAACAGGCAATGTCGGCGCCTCTCGACAGAACCGGTTCAACAGAGGCTCGGCGGGCCAGCGATCCCTGCCTATTATTGTGTTGTTGTTATTGTGATTATGAATTTCACGTCCTCTCGCTCCCTCGGAACAGGTTCTGGCGGCGGCGACGGCCTCCGAACTGTCTAGTTTCCAAACCACGGCGCCGCCGAGGGCGATTGACTCAAAACACTCCACCGTCCCGTGATCCAGGCGAGGACACACCGGGGACTGTTTGCCTCGTGGCTCCGCCGCGTGTTTACAATATTTTCTCCGTCTGGCGCGCTGCCAACCCTCTTGCGCAATGGGATTAGCGCATCGCTTTCAACCTCGCCGAGGGTTTCCGTTTCGCGGTTTCCTCTGAACCGGTCCGCCCTCGGCTAACTGGTCCGGCGACGCTTCTGAGGCTAATCGACGAGAGCGCCCGTTCTGGCTCTAGTTGGCTGGGTTGCAACGTTGGAGAGGGTTTCCGACGTTTTGGGGTTTATGACCTGTTTTTGTGGTCCTCCTCGGGGCGATCGCTTTTTGGGGCATTCAAATTGTAGCCTGGTGCTTCCGCAGTCCCGTGATCCACGCTAGGACGTGACTAGGTTGCTTGGTCACATGGAACGGGACAAACCATCACCGCAGAAGCCCGATTCTTATTGACGCTTTCTTGATTTCTCTTGTCCTACTTGTAGACGCCCTTAGCTAAGATTGTTCTGATTTTGGGTAGGAAACTAAGTGTGCCAAATAACGTTCGATAGTTTGTTGACATTCGGAATCCACGACTCTGATGCTCCTCCCATCATATATCACTGGGATTCTTTAGTTCACGTCACTGTGAGCCTCCTGATCAGCTACCGTAATTTCAGCTCCACAATACTTCACATTCCTAGATTCCCACCATGGAAAATGTTTCTTTTTCTATTTGCACTTTCCCGCCTTCGTTGTCATTTTTCGATGCTTCATTCCGCGGAGAAAAAAAGCGTAAAAATAAGGGACAACGTAGAATAACGGTCCGTAAAGCCCATCCCTGCTTCCTAACGAAAATCCAAAAAATAAAGGTTAAAACCACAAATTCCAAAAGTCTTTAATCCACAAATACAATCCGTCCTACTTGATCGCTGGAAGACTTTCCAAGACTTTCTGGAATCAACTGCAATGTGTTGCCAGCTTCCGTTCCTATAATAATAATGTGTGACGAGTGTGTCATGTCCGAGGATCTTAGGAGTGTTAGCGATGAATGCCGGGATAAACCCCCATGACATTCCCACTGAACCAGTTTATCCGGGTGCCCATCCTCAAGGTCATTTTTTGACTCTCTTATTAGAATATGGCAGATTTGCTTTCAGGACCGTTTTTCTTTTCTTACGCCGGAGACGTGGTCGAGACTTGGTAGGAACCTACAATAATGGCTAGACTACCTTCAGGCCTTCTTTAAAGAATCTAGGATCAGAAGGGGCTTCTTGAATCCGTTGAAGTATGTCCGTCTGTCCGAAACCTCTTCTTCTTGAGTCTAGCTTCCCGTGTTGTATCAGCCGTTCCCAATGCACTTTCACGCCCCACAGACCCCGGAAGCCTGCTCCTGAAGTACCCGAATCATCCTCGGGCCACAGCCCCTCTACGGTACCCATCGCCGGCGCCTCCCGGGCGAGTCTCGTTATCTCCGAATCACCTCACGCACCCCAATTACAGTAGTCTCGGGACGCTAATTGTGGCCCCCGCTCGCATGTCCAAGTCCCGCCTCATTTGATTCCACGCATTCCAGCGCCTCAGGTTCGTCGAGAAGTTTAAACTCGCGAGAGAGCAAACAGCGGCTCCATTGTCCCGCTCTTCAGCGCCTTAAACCTCTTTCAGAACCGCCCCTCTTTGCACTTTGCGATCGCCGTTTACTCAGGTTTCTGATCGGCGGCCCGGGCTTGGGCTGGTTCTGTAGGTGTGGAGATGTCCTTAGAATCCTTGGCTTCTTCAGATGTAGCATCTTCGGTCAGGAATCCTCAGCGCCTCATCTCTAAGACCCTTAAGTTACGCAAACATTTTAAAGGTCAAACGACTTTGTTGTCCGCGATTCTCCCTCTTCTTCTTTCCCTTCGTGTGTGGCTTACACCCAGAAACCCAATCTACAAGACAGGAAGAAACGATTAAGACCACCGAACCGTTCAAGTCGCCATCACGGGCGGAGGGCTCCTTGCCCGGTGGCGACGGCCATTATCCCCGACTACGAATGGCATATGTAAACCTATTTTCCTCGGAGTCAATTAGCGCGTGCGCGCGGCGATTGCATGCGAGAGGTGCGCGAGTCGCGAAAATAACCGGAATAATCATATGGTAATCGTACCTGGTTCGACAACGCCGCCGTCGTCGTCGCCGCTCGTTGCATTTAGTAGTCGGCGAGGGAGTGGCACTGGGCTAGGTGGTTTGAGCTGAACTGGATTTTATGATCCCCTCATATCCACTTTTCGTGTTTTCGCTCCTCTTTCGGCGACGACGACGACGCCCGGCGTTTCGAACTCATTATCCCGATCGGCCTCCCCTCAACCCCCTCGAGCCCCCTCAGCAGATCAGCCGTTTTACTCGCCCTTGGTGGAGTGGCGCTGCGTACGCGACGGTTCCAACGGCAGCTTGTTTGTTCACGACAAGCGGCGACGAAATCGCGCGATCGAGGGCCGTTCCCTCCCTGATTATCGGAGTTGCCTTTACTCGCAAAACATCTCTGTTTATTGACGTTCGGTTTACGTCGCCCCTTCGCGCGATCGCTGTTTATACGCGCCTTCCCTTTTGGAACGTTCAAAGAATCGACATGTTCCCCTGTGTGCCTGTATCCGAGTGTTTTGTCCCGGCTTCTGATCCGATCAAAGCGCGTCCACTTAAGCTCGCCTCCCTTCAGATGTCGCTACCGTCGTCGGCATCGATCTCGTTCCTGGACGCGGACTCGAAGTCCATCCTGAACGGGATCAACGTGCGCCTGAACGACATCGACCTGAAGCTCTCGTTCGTGCTGGAGCTG
>JADLIF010001948.1:0-50119 GCA_016648015.1 Steinernema khuongi | reverse complement strand
AGACTTTCTTAGGTTCAAGGTAGACCTCAATATGGGCTAGCTTTCTGACCCCTTTCCTGGCGGCGACTCTGCCCCAGGTGGACGGGTACTGAGGGAGATTCCTGGGGCTGAAAAGACACTCCAGCTGAAGTAGGACTTCTTCAATGAAACGGAGAGGCACACGGTCCATGGCGACCTGGAAGGAGACTAGGATAAGCTCACTGAAATAAGGTTGGAAGTCATGCATTCCTGTGATAGGCATCGCTTAACCGTCGTCAAAGATCTGCATCCCTTCTTATCTGGCTACCAAAAACCCCTGGAATCATAAGTCATCCTTCTGAAGTGCATCATCTTCCTGTGATCGACGTTAAATGGGTCCTTGGGTTCGCTGTTCTCGGACAAAGGCCCTAATTCAGGAAGAACGTCCTTGACGATGGCTCTTCATTACCGAGGAACGCGAAGTGCCCTTCCAACAACACGATGAACTCTCCTGATTACCCTTTTCACGCCCGAGGGGCACTTCTGAATAGGGTCGATTTTCCGCCTTGTGTTTTTCTCGTCGAAATTCGTGCATTACCGTAACCCATAGTGAGTAAACCTTGGAAAGAACTTACCCACATCTAGGAAAGGTTGACGAAAAGTTTGACTAAAACTTCTCAGTAGTTTTCTCCTTCGTTTCATCGTTAGTATGGAGAAAAATGATCGATATCCGTAGTGCCTATAAGGGTGAGCTGCTTGATCCTCGAAGGGCACCTTTAAGCGACGACATTCTGCCTTATGGATTGGCCAGAGCAGGGAAATGCGTCATTATAAGGTACATTACTGTAGGTTTGTGATTTCTGATGTGGCCTAGGACAATGTTATTATCGGATCTTAATGAAGTTATGAGACGACACACTTTCCCATCTACTTCTACTTCCTTTATCCCCCGTTCCACTAAAGCCCTTGATTCCCACCCTTAGGGATCTGTTATGCCCAGCCACAATCTTCGGCCTCTAATTCCCCCTTCGCTAATTGGCGAAACGCCTTCTTCACTCGGGCCGCTCATTACCCCTTCAGCATAACACTCCGAATCACGCAGTTGCCTGAGCAAGCACAAAGACGCATGTTGACAGTCTCCTCTTCTACTTGAGCTCCCTGCCTGCTTCGCTCCCTTGCTTCGGTTCTTAGTTCCGCGCTCTTCCTTGTCTTATGGCGCCATTTTCTCACTTTCTTGTGGGCTTTCATTGAAGGAATTCTGAGAGTTTCTATCTTTAGATTACTGTCTTTGAGGAACACACAACCTCTGTATCTCTGGCTCGTGGCGCTGTGCTTCCCTGGTCCCAGTGTGACCTCCTTTGTGTGATCGCGTCAAACATCGTCAGTGCCCTGCTTCACTGTTCCATAACCATCCCAACTGCTTCAGATCGTCATGCAAGCGCTCCCCTACGTCGCCCTGGCCGAGTACATCGCCGTCATTCTCCTTGGCACGGCCGCCGTCTGCATCTCTACCGTATCCCTGTTGTCCACACAGGTCGCCTGGAAGAAGAGGACCGTCCAGGCGCCCAACCGCATGATGGGACTCTTCACGGCGACCGCCATGGCCATGAGCGGGACCAACGCGGTCCAGATGACCTACATGGCCGCGCTCTGGAACCCCCTCAGTAGGCTACCGTAACCAGCTAATGGAAAATGCTAAATCTGAGCGATTTTCAGATCATGAGCACGACACGACGCTCATGCGCTACATCGGCACGGTCTCGCTGATAACGGTGAACTCCTACGAGATCTCCACGCTCCTGCTGACGGCCGACCGCTGCGCCTTCGTCCTCTGGCCAGCACGCCGCCTCAAGCTCGAGAAGTCGTTCTTCGTGCTGAATCTAGTCGCTATCGCCTTCATCGTCTGCGGTGTCTCCTACTTGGGCATCACCGACTCCGTCCCGGCCACTCTTCCTGACAGTGAGTCTTTCAGGGGGACAGCCAGAAAGCTAAATGTGTTCGATATCCCTCAAATTCGTGTTTTCCTTCTACGCGTCTTTAAAAGTACTTAATTAATTGTCGGTGCCCAATCTTTAGTTGTTTAATTGTGCCTTCTCCTCGTGCAGAAAGCGTCATTACATTAGAGTCATGCTTTGCCGGTAGGGATAGCAAAAGACCGATCTTTAGAGCTTCTGAGGAACAAGCTTGTAAGGGTGGTACCAAAAATGTCATTCCGTTGCCTTTGTTTTTTATGCACTTTTTTTATTTTATGTATGCCGTTTTTGTGTCCTATTTTTTGTGTCTTTTTGTGCAGCTGGAAATAAGCAGAAGATGGAACGGAGATATACAGTATAGCAAGACGCTCGCGTCCATCTGGGTCGTCAACGCGGACAGAATTCGGCCTAGGAAGCACGCGAACCTTAAGATCTACCTCGAACCTCACAAAGCCTTCTTCTACGTAGAAAGTCGTCGAGAACCTGTGCCTTTAGAAGATCTCGGATCAGTCGTCATCGACGTATTTGAAATCTGCGACTCTAGGCGCCGTGATGACGTGCACTATGAGCCACTCACGGAGAGCCGCTTCAAGCAGTTAAGGAAGCTTCTCCGAAGGGGATATCCATGTGAGCTGTCCGTCTTCTGTAGGCACGATTATCCCCTTCTCCAGCGGCTCTGTTTGGCACCTGCCCGAGTCACAAGCATCAGATGTTTGTACTTGCCTTTTCTGTGTAGGGAACAAGTGCTTACCAGAATCAAGGAAAGACGAACTCTCGGCTCATTCGCGTTCCACGAGGAGGTCTGCCTAACCCCGTCACTGCTTCGCCTCCTCTTGGCGTCCGTGTCTTCCAGAGAGTTTCGACAGCTCTCGCTTGTCGTGGCGAGAAATAGCCCGGTGTCCAGCAAAACACTTGTCAACGGCTTGATCGACGCAGTGCTGAGCAGGGACAGGAGAAGACACTGTATATTTTGGGCAGGCGGACGCAACTTGCAACTTTGTCATCTCCGTTTTGGAGATGGAGTGCAGGCAAACGTCCATCTCATGCCAGAAAATGCCACTCACTTCGTAGCTGTTTGTTTTTCGTCCGTGCGTTGATTCTTACCAATCTTCGCGTGGTAATAAAGTGATAAATACATTCCATACAGTCCTTAACAACAAAAAGGAGCGATAAACCAGGTCCAGTCTTTAAAGATGCAGAGCCAAAGAGTGATTTTGCAATTTTGGACTCCTGACAGTCGATAAGCCAGAATTATAGACTAATCTACGCGATGGAAACAAGGCACAGAATTGTTCTAGAGCGATGCACATGTGTGCCAGAAAATGTTTTCAATACCCTTGTGGTTTCTGTCCTCAGGAGGGTTGGGATACTTCTCAATTCTTGTCTCACCTTTCTTCCCGGTTTCTATGATAGAAATTCTATCAAAACACTTCTGACGGGAGCGATTCTTGAGCAGGGACCAAAATCTGAACTTCATATTTGATGTTTCCCAGCAGTGTCGGCATCTGTGTGGCCGCCTGAGGAAAGAACATGCAAGGATGGGAGGTCTTTTCACCTCTCCCGGGCTCCTTTCCACCCTCTGCAGCACGTACTTCCTGCCTCCTATATCATCTTCTTGCAGGCTGCTGGGCCTACGGCTGCGTCTTCTCGATGGCCACGAACGAGATCCTCCTTGCGGCGCGTATCTCGATGTCCTCGTGCAACATCCTGCTCAACGTCACCTTCCTCTGCCTGCTGCTCAAGTTCCGCAAGTGCAAGGTGCGCAACCGCTCGGCGCTCCAGAAGTTCACCAACCACTTCATCGTCTGGCTCTTCTCCTTCCACGTGGTCTTCGACTTGACCCCCGCCATTGTGGACCTCCTTCTTCGTAACGTGAGTGTTCACAACTGGGGATTTTAAGGAAGTTAAGGGCTTTCTTCTCAAACAGTCCCGTTATTCGATTAATAGATTGCACCTTGAACACTCTGTCCACTCTAGTGGGGCTGCATGGTTTGAACCACGAGCAGTTCGTTCGTGTGATGGAAACGATTCCAAAAGACACGACACCAAATGCTTAAAAAAGCTCTTTCCCCTTTTCCCGATGTGGTTGCGCACATTCCGCCTACAAGAGTTACTGTGGTACTTCGGTGTCGTGTATTTCGGCGTTATGTTTTTGGCGTCGACTCTATTGGGGCCATATGGTTTAAGCCACGAGCATTATGAAAAGCCATAAGCCACACTGCCCAGTTCCTTTGTGCAATCCACCCAAAAATCTAACGCCCTTCACTTGGCGGCCTCACCCTACTCATCCTCAACGGAGCGCTGACGAGGCGTAAATGTTCTTGTAAACAATAGGAAATCAAAGTTGGCAATCTGAGCAATCCGTTTCGACCCTCTTCCACTCCTTCCATTTCAGCTCCGACAGATCTACCTGCAGAACTACCTCGGTCCATACGGCGTCCTCTTTATCACCTTCGACGGCTTCTTCAGCGCTGTCGCCTACAACATCGTCCTCCGCAAGTTGAGCAAGACGCGTATTTCGCCTTCGCAACCCTGAGACCAAGCAGAACCCTGCCATTCCATCGTGGCGGGAGCCCGGAATCGCCTGACAAATGTGTTGAAGTGGAGGAGATTAAAAAAGCTCTCCTGTAGGCACTGTTGTACATACTTATCTGCGAGTAAAGAAGGTGGTATACGTTGACGATGGCGCCAGCGAGCAACACCGGGCAGTTGGCAGTTGGCTTCTCTGTGTGTGAAGGGTTCCCCTTAACTAAATCGCATGTATCTCCCCTATGGGTATCTCAATCTTCGCGAAACTTTGTGTATGGCCTTCTATGTAGTAAGCTCACGAATCCAAAAGACCGCAAATCGTCCTCTGATTGCGCGGTGCTACAGGTTGTAGCGCGTTTTTCTTCTTGGCACTCAGAGCACCGCATAGATGCGCGCCGATTGTCTGAATGAGGTACCGCTGCGAATGGACCACACACGTTGTTTTTGGAAAGTTCGCACGTTCGCGCGTGACAGACATACATCTGTTTGGCTGTTCTCCTTTTAAGAATGAAGGACGTCCTAAGGAAGGGCTATTGACAGCGACTATTGACAGAATCATCACACTTAGCCCCCTATATTTCTGGCTCTATAGTAGTAAATGGTTTGTTTTATTCTCATGTCAGTGGGAAGTTGGTTCCCTTCTCTCTGACATTGAGTTAGCAGTCGAGTAATGCCGGCTTAATCCCGAAACGACACCCGATCCGAGCCTCGAGCTCGCTTTTTTTCCTAGTAAAGCATCCGAGTTTTGACACCTCCGAGCGTTGCTTTTGATCGCCAAGACAAACATTATCGTTGAGTTGTCGTGGCCAATGCTATCGGATTCTTCGCGATGGACGGCCTTCCGTTCGCTTTTTATGAGCATTTGACCGACGTTCAAACTATTCACAGTCTTTCAACAATGGAACAGCTATCCGGAAGCTATGGGAAGCTTGCGCATTACGCGGTGAAACACAGGATTCTTTTTGTCTGTTTCGTGAGAGGTGGCACCCATAAAACAGAGCAGCTTGAGTACTTGGCCAATGGCCGACGATTACAAACTCCCGAAGAAATCGCAGCTGTCTCCAAGAAGTTCGTTCGAGATGTATGGATCTTCTTAAACAACGCGAAAGCCGAAAAAGTGTCTCGAGAAACTGTCCGGCGGTTTCCCTATGCCGATGGCTGCAATTTCGTCTTGGAATCGTCGTCCATCAACGAAGCCTGGGTCGACCTTGCCTACTCGCTGAAGAGGCTTGGAAGGGTATCGATCCGGAACGAGTTGGATGATAACGCGCTGCGACTCTTCCAGAAGCTCGTTGCTGGTCAGAAGCTTCAGACGCTTTCGATCCGCCCAGGTGCCTGTGATGGCGGCACATTTGAAATGACAAAGTCCCTCCTCTGCCAAGAACAGTTTTATGCGCTAACGATTAGGTACGTGGAACCCAATGGAGCCAGGAGAACGGCAGCTGTCCGTGAGCTTCTGGATTTCTGGTCGGCAAACAGCGATAAACTCCGAGGGAGAAATTTGATTTTGGCAGGATATTGCAAAAACGCAAGTGAAGAACTGGAAAAATTCCTTATTAAGGGGTCTTCTTCCACGGACAGGGAGAACGTCACAAGGCTTAGGAAGGTTCTAAAGGTCTGCTCGAAGGAGGAGTGCGACTTCATCGTCAGGGAGTACCGACACAATCGTTTAGTCTTCCAGAAACCGTCCTGCGTCTACAAATACGAAGAAGGAGAAGAAGAACGTCGACTCTATATCTGCTTCGAGTGCAACAAGGAAAGTGAGTCGTGCGAACAGTGGCGTCGGGCGAGTCAGGACGGAGAGAAGGACATCTCGTTGATGCGAGATACATCTGAACTCTGTGTGATGTTTGCCTGATGCTTGAGAGTAGCTTCCAAAGAACCATGTCCGCTGTGTTTCGAGCGAAAAATAAATTTGAGAGTGGGCTCGGGCGTTTTTTTCTTTGAAGATGCTTGTATCGGATAAACGTGGTCGATAGAATTTTGTCGATTTTCTGAGTTAGCAGTCGATCTGAAGCAGGGCTGTGCGGCATGTCGAATGTCGAGTTATTCTCGTCATTTCACTCGACAGAAATGTGTCCTCACAAAATGTCCACGCAAAGGGTACGAAGGGTTAGGAAGCTTCTATTCTTGAAGAGTTCAAATTGAGGGATTTCACTCGTTGTTAAATGTTCCTTGCAAATGGGCCTTCTGTCGAATGTCGCACAGCCCTGATCTGGAGGTACCTTCTATCCCGTCGTTGTTGTGGTGGGACGTATGCTACCGACGTGATGCCACTGGTGCCGGCTTGGTCCCGAAACAACACTCGATCTGAGCCAGCCCTCACTTTGTCAATCAGAAAAGGCAGTTCGGTTAACTGCTTGATGGTTTGTGTCGCAATCTTGTCATAAAAGAAATCGTGTCGAGACCGTTGACCGAGTTTTGACACCTCCGAGCGTCGCTTTTGATCGACAAGATAAACATCATCATTGTGTTGGTCAGTGCTATCGGATTGTTCGCGATGGACGGCGTTCCGTTCGCTTTTTATGAGCATTTGACCTACATTCAAACTATTCATAGTCTTCCGACAGCGAAACAACTATCCGGAAGCTATGGGGAGCTTGCGCGCCGCGCGTTGGAACATTTGGCCGAGTGTGTGTGTACCGTGAGAGATGGCACCCGCAAAATAGAGCAACTCAGATACATGACCAGTGATCGATGGGTTAGAACGTCCGAAGAGATCGATGCCGTCCCCAAGAAGTTCGTTCGGAAAGTTTGGATGTTCTTGAAGGACGCGAAAACCGAAAGCTGGTATCGAGAAGTCACCCGGCGGTTTCCCTACGCCGACTACAACTTTATCCTGGAATCGTCGTCCATCAACGAAGCCTGGGTCGACCTTGCCTACTCACTGAAGAGGCTTGGAAGGGTTTCGATCCGAAAGGAGTTGGATGATAACGCGCTGCGACTCTTCCAGAAGCTCGTTGCTGGTCAGAAGCTTTGGATGCTTTCGATCCGCCCGGGTGCCTGTGATGGCGGCACATTTAAAATGACAAAGTCCCTCCTCTGCCAAGAACAGTTTTATGCGCTAACGATTAGGTACGTGGAACCCAATGGAGCCAGGAGAACGGCAGCTGTCCGAGAAGTTCTAGAGTTTTGGTCGGCAAACAGCGATAAACTCCGAGGGAAACACCTGATTATGTCAGGAGAGTGCAAAGACGCGTGTGCGCAGCTGGAAGAGTTCCTTCTGAAGGAGTCTCCGTCCATGGACAAGGAGCGGAGAGTCTCTGGGCTTCAGAAGGTTCTGAAGGTTTGCTCGCAGGAAGAGTGCGACTTCATCGCGATAAACTACTACCACAATCTTACAGTCTTCCGGAAACCGTCCTGCGTCTACAAATTCGAAGAAGGAGAGGGAGAAGAAGAACGGCGGCTCTATATCTGCTTCGAGTGCAACAAGGAAAGTGAGTCGTGCGAACAGTGGCTTCGGGCGAGTCAGGACGGAGAGAAGGACATCTCGTTGATGCGAGATACATCTGAACTCTGTGTGCTGTTTGCCTGATACTTCATTTGGATAAACGTAACTTGGGACCCTTTGTCCGGGCCCTGTTCAACTCTCGCTTCCTGAACCGAACATCGCGTTCCCTATCTCTGCCACTTCCGTTCCGGGAAAACCCATTCTGCCCGCTGTGGGACACGGTTTGTTGTCTCGGAACGCAGTCGAGCGGAGTGGCGCAGGGATTAGTCGCGGCGCCCTCCTCGAGGCGCGTTCCACGGACGACCATTCGTCAGCACTTGACAACACTTTGCGCGCGCCCTCAGGCGTGAGATCATTCAGTGGAGGCCCCCCGGGGCCGGTCAGCGCCCTTTCCCCGCGGGACACATCCAGATCGGATGCTTTATTTCGGGCAATTACAGTAGAGTACATGGGGTTGGCTTTCGATGGAGTCTTGAGTTGTCTGAGTTTTCGTCCCTTTTGCTTCTGAAGTAGTCGAGAAGGCAGATCTTACAGTACCAGGTCGGGCCAAAGCCAAAGTCCGTTTGCTTAAAATTCCCGAATGTCTCTGAAATTCCACTCCGGTGGATATGAAAAATTCAGGTTTTTGCTCTCTGGTGGTGTACAACGATAAGTTCTTGGCGTAAAAGCCAAACAACACTCGACCTTTTTGAGCGCCGACTCGAACAGAACAGCGGAATCAAAGTCCGGCTCTCTGTGGAGTGCGGGAACAAAATAAGCGGAGAAGTTCCGATCGATTCTAAGCTTGCGTTGCACGCTCAGGGCACTAAATGTAAACGATTCTACTATTTTCCAGAGCTATTCAGCATTAGTGTAGTCGTTCCAGCCACGTGCAGGGTTCAAAAGCTTCTAGATCAAACGCCTTATTTTGTCCGGAGCCATGCCTCTCGCAAGCAAAACAAGCTCCAAGATCTTAATTTTATACTCTATACTCAAATAGATTTTGTATTTTGGTGGCGTTATATGCTCCAGCTGTTCGACCCGTGGGGACTCATTGGGAAACTGGAATAGGAATCAGAATCTCGTCCCGAAAGATTTTCACACCGCTCTCGATCGACAGTGCCGCTTAGAATCCTGGCGAATATCCCTATCTTCTGTAGGTTGTCCACGTGGGACGGAAGTTCTGGGCCCCCAAAGTTTGAGGAGCTTCCGGGTACATAGCACTGGTTTGAAAGTCAACGTTCCTTCCAAAGCCATAAGATCTTGACTCCTGTGGCGGGATCGACAAAACCGGGAAGTGCTTCCCGGTAGCTTCCCGGTAACTTCCCGATCGCTTCCTGGCTTCCCGGTCGAAAGTGCCGGGAAGCTGGGTTCCCGGTTGCCTTTTGTGTACCAAGGACTCTACATCTGTCACGGTATTTTTGTCCTACGGTCGACGCGACTTTACCGGGAACCCACCGGGAAGCCACCGGGAAGCACTTCCCGGTTTTGTCGATCCCGCCACTGGTCATCCTGAATATCCATATTCTTCGGACACCCTTGGTCCCAACGCGCAGAACCTTGACCGAGATCAAACGCTTTATTTAGGGCAATTACAGTATACACAAGGGCGAAACACGTCCTCCCTGCGGACGAGGTCGGTCGTCCAGAGGATTGAGCATTTCGGAGGGCGCGTGGAGCGTCACACGTACCACTCCTTGAAGTCCTTCTTGGCGGCGGCGAGGTTCCCATTCTTCGGCGCCGCTCCGTTCATGGTCGGGATGACGGCGCCCTTGATGGGCTGGTAGCCGTTGGCCAGGGCTCGGGCGTGGCCCCCTGGATGCCCTCCAGGGTGACCCCCTGAGGGGCAGGCGGGGCTCATGCGGGGCATGCCCGGCTCCTGGTGGTGCATGGGCATCTGCGGACTCAGCTCCGAGGGGATGGGCGCGTAACCGGCGTGGGGCGTCTGCGGAGGCTTCGTCCCGTTGCACACCATGGGGTAGTGGTCGGCGCCGGGGCCGTTCTGTCGGCAGCGGAAGACGCAGAAGACGACGATGGCGATGATGACGATCACCGAGACGGACGCGATCGAGATGAGCGCTGTCCGCGGGAAGTCCGTCGATGTCACTGGACCCTGAAGGAGCATGGATTAGGTCGCTGCATGACCCTTTGATCATTTCGATGCTACTTGAACTTATCTAATGGGTCCTGAACGGAAAGTTCGGCATCGAATTTATTGGGCACAAAGGAACTCGAGCATAAAGGAGTGTATTCGTTGAATTGGAAAATTGTTGGCTAATAGATTTGTACCAAAAAAGCTCCGAATAGTGCTAAGGTCCGCTACTTCCGCGTTTCAGTCGATGTACTGGACGTTTGACCAATTTTATAACAGTTTATTTAATAAATTTATTTGTTAATATCTCATGATGGAATCAATTTTAATTTTTTTAATTTTTTTATTTTGTGATTTTTTAATGAATCATTTTAAACAGTTTTTTAACGATTTTTATATTTTTTAAACCTTTTTAGTATTAACAATTTTTCTTATTTTTAGTAGTAAATATTAGTATTAATTTTTTTCGCTTTTTTCCGATTTTTTAAACATATTTTCAATTCTAATCCCACCCTGATTTCCTCCTGATTTCTCCCATCAATAATTAATCAGCCTGAGAAGTAGCTCACCTTCTGGGTGGTGACAAAGAGGTCGCCCATCGGCGTCGTCGGCCTTACGGCATACACGGTGTGGGAGGACAGCGTGGTTCTGGGTTTCGGCTTCGCGGCGGAGGGGGTCGGCGGGACGCCTGAAACGCGGTCTTGAGACGAGAAGGAGCGGGCGAGCGGTGGGTGCAGGTGGCGCGACTTTCGATAATTACAAACGGGGAGGCGCGAATCGATTCCCGCCGCGCGGATTCTGCCGAACTTCGGGTGACTAATGGGGGATTACGTGCGCCCGCGGTTCCTGTGGGTAAACAGGGCTCCTTCGACGGTGATTAATTAGGAGGGATGGAGGGTCCTGGAACGAGCGAGGAGGTCCTGGAACGAACAGGGGTCTTGGAACGAGAGGGGTCTTGGAACGAACGGAAAGACAAGAAACAATCGATAATTTTTGATACAACCGAGGAGGTCTTGGAAGGATGGAGTCCTGCAAGGAGTAATGGGTCCTGAAACGAATGGGTGATTCTAAAACGAGCGGCAGGATCCTGACACGAATTTACAGTCATGAAACTGGTCACAGGTTGTAATCAAGGATCGTGACAGGATGCAGGACCCCTTGTTCGTTCCAGGACCATTTCTCTTTATTAAAAACCGTCGAAGAAGTCCCCAAGAACCCCATGCTCAAGACGACGACTCCTAGAACGACGACACTGGGGGAAGCGGGGACCTCACCACCGACCGACAGCTACCGTAACCGGCGTTCTCCAAGCACCTCTACCATTCCACATCCAAAGCTAGTCTCCCTACCCTGCTCTCTCCGGGTGCTCTTCGGCGTTGGCGCTACCGTATTTCTTCGGGTACTCGTCTCAGCTACCGTAGTCCTCCTAGTCGTTGTGGTGGTTGTTGTACTTGTGGTAGTGGTTCTGGTAGTCTCTGGGGCTACGGTGTTGATGACTGTGGATACGGTATTGACAACTGTAGGTACGGTATTGATGGTCGGAGGTTCCAGGTCCGACCAGAGGTCTTCCAGGTAGTCGGCTTCCACCCCGATTGCTTTGCGGTAAGCTTGCAAGGGTACTGTAGGCTTCGCGGTCTTGGCTACCGTAACCGGCTCGTCTTTGTCGTCTTCGTCTTCCTCTTCGTCGTCGTAGACCACTTCTACTTCTAAACGAGGCGAAGTTGCGGTCGGAGCTGTAGAAGTAGGAGGAGATGAGGACATCCGTGCGGGACCCAAACGGTCGCTACCGTAGTCCACATCAATGCTCATCGTCGTGGGTGGTCGTTGCTGGATCGCGTGGAAGTGCACAGGCTGGAGGAGGTGCTTTGACTCTGCGTAGAGTACGGTAGCAGGTACGGTAGCCGAGGTCGGCGGAGGTGAGGTCAGTGCTGAAACAGGGCTCGTGCGGTGAGTGGGGTACGGTAGGAGCGAGGGCGGTGAGTGTGAGGGTCCGGGGGAGTACCGACCACTTCTGGGCGAAGGCGACGGAGACGAGGTGCGTCTTCTGGAGGCGGCGGTGGAGACCACTGGCGTCGAAGGAGTCGGGAGAATGGGCGAGAAGAAACCTGAAGGAGCAAGGTTAGATTACGGTAGGTCAAAAGCGTTCGGTGTTGATTGTAATTCTGGTCCCCCCCTTTTTTTAATGCCCATAAGTGCTCAACACGTCACCCCTGATTGTCCCTGAAAGCCCTTCTCGGTCCCGCCCGGATCCGTACTCTCACGCGGAGGCTCGTCACGAGGCTTAGGCTTCGCCTTAGGACGGTAGTTGGGCGCGAAGCGTGGCGGCGGTGGCTTGAACAGATCTGTCCGACACTTCGGCGTGTTCCACTCGATGAGACAGATGATCGGAGGGCGTACGGTAGTCGTACTCGTGGCCATGACGGACCACCCACGATGACTATGAGCACTGGAACGGGTGGATGGGGCGCAAACGAGCGAAACGCGCGAGAAAAATAAATGTAAAAAATCGAATTAAGTGATCGAGTGCCTCAATCTCGGGAGACCGCGAGTAAACAGCCGAGGAGGCATATTGGAATCGACGGCGCGCTGTCAAGGAGCTGAGGTGGAGATTGAGAAGGTTCTTGGGGTCGAGGATTCCTATGTGAACCCGGAATCTTCCAACGCTGAAGTTCATAGGGGAAAAAGGTGGTCAAGAAGGCGAGCAAAGGTAATTCAGCGCAACCTCACCCCCAGCTCCCAAGCCGACCCCTTCCAGGGACTCCCACCACGAGCTAAAAGGCGTCCTGGTCTCGATTCAAATTGAGTTTTCGGTGATTTTCGGTGGGCGAGCGGGCGTGTGGCGCGATTCCCTCGAGGCTGCGAGAGGCTCGCGCGCGACAAGTGCGAAGATGTCTTCGGAGACCGCCGGATGACGGACGCAGAAGGCGCCGCCGACGGAGAATGAGTGCGCGTGAATTATTCAAAATACGGCGCGCCGTTCGGAGGAAAGGCCGACGGGGTCTCGGAGCCTGTTTCGGGCGTGCTGGGACCCGCCGGGGTCAGTCTCAGGCAAGCGGGCAAATTTAGATGAACGATTCTTGAATGGAGGCCGTTTTAAAACGGTAATCCAGTTATTTGAAGCCTCGTTTTATGGTCTTATTTTTTCTTCCCTACAGTGAACATCGACGAGAAAAAAAAAAGAAAAAAGGGACGATAAACCCGCCATGGCTTCTATAATGAAGATACTCCCTAACGGAAGCCAATTATTAATCGACAGAGGAAGGATTTATGTGTCGCACAGAAGGGGGCGCGTCTCGAGACGAGAATCCTGCGGAGGCGACGCCTAGGTCCGGGGGCCGAGAATCTCTGACGTAGAAATCTAAGAGGATTTTCTACGTGAGAGACTTTGTTTTGTAGCGTCTGCACCGTGAAGAGTCCAAGGAAGTGAGATCGGCCTCAACTGGAGGGGTGCACCGAGGCGGACCTTTTTAGGCGGAGACAATTTCTAATGAGGGTCAGGCTGAGAAAAAAAAGTAAAAAAAAACGAACATTACAGATCCAATAATCAGTAATGAATTGGGAAGGGATGGCTGGACCACCCTTTGGCCAAAGCAGTTCGTTTAAGGACCAAGACGGTTGTGTCAAGACTAGTGGTGTCAGACCACGGCTTTTAGTGGTCGCCAGAATTGACTACAAAATCTTTAGATCGAGGAACCACAAGACTCAATCCAGAAGAAAAAGATTCTGAAGAAACCCCCCAGGAAAATTCGTGCGCGGAAGTCCCACACTTTCTTCTCACAGAACACATCTTAAATCCAGAAAAAACAGAACCCTTTCACTTCCAAAACAACCCCCTGCCCGCGGGTTTCCCACGACGAAAGCCTGAGTCCGCGCGGACTGAAATCCGGAAGGACACTTCTGGGATTCGCCGACTCATCGCTGTAAAAAACGCGTCTGCGGTCCCAACACGACAGAGTAATTACTCTGATTGGCCAGCGAGGCGATGAGTTGGGCGCGTGTGACACGGATTCTGAATATTCGAGCGTTGCACGGATGAATAATTACGAGTGCGCCGAGGAGCGGGCGCGCCGGGACCCGGCGGTGTCACAATTGCGGCTTTCTTCTTCGCGTGACCGCAGGAAGAAGAAGAAGAAAGGGATAATCGGCCCCGGTGACGGGATTAGCGCGCACTTCGGATTGGGTTAGCCGGGAGTCCGATGCAACCTGGCAACGGACTTACTGCGTCAGAGGCAGGTGGATCGTGGCGGGAGACGGGAGGACAGGTAAAGATTGGAGGTTAGGGAGTTTACACTAGAAAGACTAGATGTTGCGTTTTATTGTCGTTTAGTTGATTTAAATGAGTTATTCTTATCTAAACAGCCTAAAGGCTGTTATTAATCACTGCAGGTCCCAACGCGTCTGTTAACCAAATTCTCGCAAGACCCATACAAGACCGGTAAAGTGTAAGTAAGCGAAAAAGTCAAGGTCAGGACAAAGTTAATGAGTGGAACTATTTAGGAATGAGACAAGCAGATCGCTGTAGGATCATGCAAGCGTGTATAAATTACTTTGAACTCCTGACGCGATTCACCTGACCATCACTCTGGACTAATTTGGTGGAAAGCCGCCCTGATGTGGGGCAAAGGATCTATGGAAGACATTCTTTACCATAGTTTTCTTATACTCTACTATAAGCTGCAAGTACTAGAAGGGGACGCAGAGTAGCATGACAAGGACTTGTGGACCTTTTAGTGGAGGGTTGTCTCCGAGGCTCGAATAATTCAGTGTTTTCCGGAAGGGGCATATTTATTTATAAATTGGTTTTTGAACGGGCTCTGGCTGGGCTTCATGGGTAAACATGGAAAGTTACTAAGGTAAAGGTCTGGAGTTAGGTGAATCATTTCGTATAAATACATATGTTTTTTCGATATTCTTTAAATAATAGATTTTTAATTATCATAACACATTGTTGTTAAGAACTCTTTAGGTTCAGTTAAATAATGAATTTTCAGACGGTAGGAACGGAGCCTGAGCGAAAGAGTAAAGTAGGGGACTGAATGACGGAGTTCGTCACTTTCTTGGCTTCAGCAGAGAGCGATGTGCTTCAAAAACAAACAAATTTTCTTTCCTATTTTTGAAAAGGTCACTTTCGACTTGTACTTTAAGACAGTAAACAATTGAAAAATCCACACTCGGCCCAAATACAACTGTGGATACTCCTGCAACGAAAAGTTCGCAAAGGAAACTCTTGCCACGAAAGACTAGAGGCCCAGTTGTAGGAAGAGATAGAAATCGCTGTGGTGTATTTAACTCTCCAAAAGAGCCCCCCAACGCCCCAACAGACTCAGGTACTCCCTCCGCCCAAACTCCAACCAAGAAAAAGCTAAGGGGGTCTGACCTATTGATGAGGGTCCCGCAACGAAAAAATTTATGAGACTGTTGTAGACGACTCCTGCTTCCCCTAACACTGTATAAAGCTACAAACTCTCCAAAATTATTACCAATTTATTTGGGGCTCCCGTCACGAAGAAGCTAAAAAAGTCCTTTATTTACAGGGTCCCTTTCCATCTTTAGGTGAACTAAAGGAATCTCATTTTTCTCAGCACAAAATTCCACCCAGAACACCAAAAAGGCGCATCTCTGACTCTTCGTGCCGGGACCCGTCCAACGTCGCCTCGGGACTCGTTGGGTGGGAGTGGAGATGCAGTTTCATATTTCGCAGCTTTCGAAAACATAAAACGGCGAATCGGCGCGTAATTATCTCCCAGAGCGCCGATCGATGACAAAGGATGCTCGTGGCGAGATTGAGGAGCATATGTTGCCACCGCGATGGACACGTTCCGGCGATTCGTCTTCGCGATAGCGCGCCAACTACTCCGAGGCGCGCGCGAGAGGCTTTGTCTTCGGCGGCAAATTATGCGACATTCGATTAGGCAGGAGCTAGGAGCGCGCCAGGAGATTTAAAATGCGAAAATCGGCCGCGAGCCGAGAAGGGTCCCAAGATGAAAACAGCACGATTCTTGGGTTTTAGGTCTTCTGTGGGGAGAAGGGCCAGTGGAGTTTGTTTGAGGCTTAATTAAGGCACTTTTAATTGGCTCTGCTTTGAGCAGGAAGCGGCGCTGCAGGGAGTAGCTGAAGTGCAAAATATAAAGCACCAAAGGTCAAGGAACTCTGGAGCTCACGAGGTGCTAGGGGGGCTTCCATAAAGGCGAGTAACGCATTTAATAAAGATAGCGCTTTTTGGACCATTGTGACTTATACACAAATACTATGTATCACCCATGGTTTATTTTACAAAAACTGAAAGCATTTCGGTTTCGCAACTCTTAAAACCCGAGTATTCAACTCCTCAATCGTAATCCTCAATTGTACGCGCACAACCTTTGAGGAATTGAGATTTTAATCGGTCTAAGACTCTCGGTCTTCGGTCTCTACCGGCCTACATATTACACATGTGGAAAGTCCATCTTGAAAAACAAAACAGGCGAAATCTTTGGTTTCCTCATTCTTCCAAGGATTCTCTTTCGCTGACACTCCAAGGCTCCTCGTCGCCATAGTGTTTATATTCTAGAACGTGGACGCTCTACAATAGGGCTGTTAAAAACCAGGTGCCAAATCTTTTTTAAGATCTATGATTCAATAGAAAACAGGGTGACTAGGGAATATTTAAATTTCCCCACAATAAAAATAGGGCTTTTGCACAAAATGGATTTAATATGCAAAAAATCAGTGATCCGGCTACAAAATAAAATAAAATGGGATTTTTGCAAGAAGAAAAGCAAAAAAAAATCGCCGTAAAGATTGGAGCCCTTAATTTTTAATAAGAAATAAAAAATATGTGTATGTCAAAATTTAGAACATTAAATTGATCCGAAATAAAAAATTAAAACGACAAAATTTCCATCGAACTCCCTGATTTCCGATCGCACTGGATCGGACCAGGAACCAAGCGCGACAGGGGAACAGATTTAAAATACGAAAATGGAGAAGAACGGGCTTCCGGAGCGCGGAAAACAACGGAAATTAAGTGGCGGCGCGAACGAATTTCGGGCGGCTACGCCCAGTTTTATGACAAAATGAAAAATGAGTCGCCGCTTGAGCCAAGCTGGAAACAAAGTATTCCGGGACCGGGGGCGGATGACCGATGGTCTCGCCACGAGCTTTACTCTCCTACAGGACGCGTTCCCGGAAGGGCTTCTTGCCAGGATTTAGCGGGGAAATCCAGCTCGGCGAAGACACCAGAGACGGCCGAGGACACCGAAGAAGCACGGGAATGTGGGATGGAGGTGCCCTTGGCACGTGACAGGGAGTGCTTGACGTCCCAAAGTATCGAAAATTCCACTATTTTCCCCTATGCCGTCCAGGAATAGCAACTTAAGAGCTCGAGATCGATATCCCGCTGCTGGCGAGATTTGCAGACGACTCCTTGTGATTTCGAGGACCTAGCGGAAGTGAACGTGAATGCAGCGGAACTTACCCATTTCGGTCTCGCCAGGATTTCCTGAGGTATTATGTCGGCGCCAGAGAGGGGGGGGGGGGGTTCAAGAAAATAGCTAATGAGAGTGGGATTGGAGTAGGCCTAGTGGATAGGAGTATGTTCTGTTTCTGTGTATTTCGATATTTTTGGATGTTGCCTTTTAGATACTGCAAGTTATGGTTCCTGGAAATGCAAGTGCGTTGATGTGGGAGGTGCAACAAGGTCCCAAGGTACCACGGAAAAGATCTAAAAGTATGGCTAATTGTGAGAAAAGCCTTCTTTTTCAAAGACTAGCAGTGGCAACCTGGAGGGGGTCCGGTCAGTTTTCGGTGAACGGGCGTCAACCTGGAGCACAGGCAATAATTTACACCGAAAACTGAGGCACATTAAAATGTGCTTCTGTAGGCTTCATTGATCTACGACCACCAAAAGGACAAACAAAATCTTGCCGAGAAATGCCACTTTGTAAAAACATCGCGTGACAGCTTTTTCCGCGCGAGACCTTTGGGTCACTTTAGCTTCAGGTTGAACTAAATTCGGATTAGATTCGACGCTTCAAAAGACCATTTAAGAAATTGACTTCCATAGGGGACTGTCCTGGACCTTACAGCGTCAACATCTAAGCCAGAGGAACCGGTGAATCCAAGCCTAAGCCCGAGGCAACGACATGCCACAGCATGAAAGATAAAACAACAAACTGGAGCAAAGAAACGAAGACCTCTTCTTGCAGAGGCCCTACTCGACTCCTAAAGAATCCCTGCAAAGAATCCTCACCCAAGAATCCTCCCTGCAAAGGACCCAAAATCATCAAGCCACCTCCAGAGCTGCGTGAGAAGGCCTCACTTCCTTATCCCCAACGTCCCAGACCATGCAATCCCAAATAAGTGTAATGAAAACGCACCTTCTTGCTGCGCGTCGGCGATGCAGTCCTGCTGCTCCTCAAAACTGAGACATCCGGCGTGGCGACCCTCGATCAAACCGTCCAGATCTTCGTCGTCGACGTTCTGAAACGAAAGGGGTGAGCGACGGGCATTAATCTCGCCATAAGTCCGTGATTAGCGCGACGTGCGATACGTCTTGTTTTGCGCCGCCCGGCCAAAGATCGAGTGCGGCCTTTCAGCCTGATTGTTTACGTCTGAGAGACGGCGGAGGCCGACTTTTACTGTATAGTAGCAGAATAGAGCAAATAACAAAAAAAAATGTATCTAGAGATCTAGAACGTGGCGCTTCCTGAACTCGCAAATTTTGTTAATACAAAAAGGGGCAACAAGAAGCTGTAAATCCCGAAGTGGGAAACGCCGCCTTACGGAGAAAATGCAGAAACTCCACTAGTTAGAGGGTAAATCTTCAGAGTCAACAGTCTTCTGCTCCAAAGCTTAAGGCTAACATGAGAACCTTCCCAACTGCAGCTCATACAGTGCCCGTCAAAACTTTGGGCCACCCCCTCCCCTTCATTTGCAATATAATTTGGGGCAAATAACTATTACCACGTTAAAAAGCATGAAATAAAGTGGATAAAGAAATAACAAAATCACTAAAAAAAGGTGTCAGCATTCGGCCCGAAGAAATCTGGAAGTCCGTCTCATATGCGTCAGAACTAAAGGAGCAGTCATAGGAGAATAAGCTCATTTAAAAAGTTTTTAGCCGATTTTCCATTTGATATCTGTATTTTTTTGCTTAGAAAACTGGCAGATTACTGGTCTAGGGGTTTGTAGCAGAGATTCATTTCAGTACAGTTGTAGAGATCTCCTTGTCCAGATGTGACAGTTGGGAAGGTCCCCAAAGGTTCCGGTTTCAGAAGTCTATTGTCGCTTTAGAGGTAAACTTAGGGTAGCTTCAAGTTAGAAGCTTCAAAAAGCAAGCATCGGCTGGGACTCTTCGGAAAATGTCAGCACATACTTGAGGCGTCAATGAGGAACACCCAAATCTGCTCTTGGCGAATCGCGTTCCCAATGAAGGCTCTAGGGAAGTAAGACGCTGCGATTAGTCATCCCCAGATCCGTTGCCTCCGGGAGCGGGCGAGAAAAACAAGGCAACATTTCAAAAACTTATTCCATGCGCGCGCTCCTTCTAGGAATTTCCTTTTGTTTTCTCGCTCAAGAGGAGGGTGGATTTGTGATGCCAAGGGCCCAACGATCCCATTGGGGTGTTCATGCCGAGAACTGGATACTGTTGGATAAGGCGGGGATAAGACTAGGCTAATTGACTGATTAGAGCCGTTGTTTGAAGATTAGAAAAAGGAGGGTGGCAAACACGATTGGAAGTGACAGGTTTCTTAAGGGATTTGATCTTTTGTCCTCTAAATCCATTTTAATCGGTTTGAACTATTCCCGCGGTGATGCTTGGTCATAAAGGTTAGACTTTAAAGCAGTAGATTGAAGCAGTGATCCCGACCCGGCTCGAAAGTCGTGTCAAAGGCCGAGCTGTGAACCAGCTAGGCAGCCAGCTTGCCTCAGAAATCGAGCCGGCTCGATACTTGGCTAGGAGGTCGTTTCGGGATTGAGTCGGAATCTTTTGAACGGATGATTTCCATCAAATAGGTTGGGAACATAAGAATTTAAGCTCGACCTATATACAAGCCAAAGAAGTCGATTGGAAAAGAAAGCAAGCTGGGGAAGAAGCAAATAGTCTCTTCCTACCTTGATTAAGTGAAATGCTTCGGAGCCATTAAAAATGGAAATTGTTGTAAGACAAACTTTTCTGTAGGATCATTTCCCATAGGGATTGTTTTCTAGTGGTATTCGGAATGAAGGGTGGATGGCCTAAAGTTTTATCAAGGGGGCGTCTGTTGAAGGTTTAGTTCTTAAGGCTTGTAAAAACAAAGATACAAGTCATGAGCACATATTGGTGCTTTAAAAGGTTGACCATCTTAAGTCAGAGGAGAGGGCCCAATCAAGACCACAACCGCACACCCTTTTTCGAAATGGTTACGATCGTTTTATCGCTTCGGAACAAGAAGCGGTCGCCACGGTCAGCCAAGAAGCCAGCGCGTCCGGAGAGACATTTGGAAGCGATAAAAACGGTGACAAAGTGTCGAAGCAAATTAGCGTCGACATATGGATTGGACGAAGGGGCGGCGGCGCGCGATTCAATTAGGCTGATTGTCCTCGGCGGCCGCTTGGCGGCGCGATTTTAGGTAATGAAGTTGGAGAGAAGGCAACAATGGAGCCGCGAATGGCCGAGCGAGAGGCTCGGAGGAAAACACAGAAAAACGATGGAGAGTCCGAAAGGACTTATGGGCCGAATTCGATTAATTCCTGGCGCGAATTAGCGAAATCGAGAAGTGGAGGGCTCTCGACGCGAAAATTCAATTGGTCCTTGGGGAGGGCTCAAGAGGCAGATGCCGGTGGAGGGTGGCAACTAGAGGAGAAGTGGAAGGACAAAGGATTCTGAAGGAGGAGGACCTCGAGGTGGAAGACAAGGAGGACAAAGAAGATAAGGTTTTGGCTGTAGAAGTTGAGTGGTAAAGTGGTAAAGGTAGTCCCGAACTGGATGCCTGTGATGGTGAGTTCTACATTCCCAAAAACCTGGAGCTCACTAATGCCTGTAAAGTGCTCCTCCAAGTCCAAGCAATGCCTAGGAGGTGCTTCTTGACGTGAACGAGGAAGAACATGTACAACCTAGCTAGTTCTTAATCCATTCTTCGCGCTTTAAGGCGTCAATTTGAGGCGAACGGAAACCTTTGGAACGCACGCCACAAGGAACGACCATAAGGATAATCCTTACTGATCCTGGTGCCGCGTATCATTTCCAAGAAGTCGGATAAGGCGCGCTAAGCCCCTGGACTCTTCGGTGCACCCCGCTCGGATCAGGGGAGTCAAACAGAGATCGAATTTCCCAAAAGGTCCAAAAGATCTCTTAATAATTCCACAGCGAAATTGGAGTCTATGGGGAGCCAGCTACTGGGTCGCCTTTTCCATATTAAAGGGCCATCGTTGGCACTTCTTCAAGCGGTGACGAACAAGGAACTGCAACAGCTATGGACACTGAAATTTTTGGATCACGGTCCTTATTATAAAGTAGAAGTTTGTTAGATTAATCTTCTCCACTTCACCAGCCCGTATTCATAGAATTTTTCAACTTGAAGAAATTTTTTCTGCAAACTCCGGACCACAAGATACATCGGTAAGATCTTTGGTCCCTTTGGATAAGAACCGAGAACGAAGACCACAGTTTAGGGCACCAAGTCCAAACAAGCGCGAGGTAACAGGAAAGATAGCCAAGGCGCACCACGCAGCTAGCTACTAGGTCAGCTGCACACCCCACTTAGCCCCATTTCTTTAAGCTTCCGGGTAGGCGCCTGGTTTCCCGCTCCTTAGTCGGTCGAGCACACCCGCTTCCTCCGAGAGCTACGTTTACTTATGCGTAAATCTGCGGCGCTTAAATTATGCAAGAATTGAAGGCAGAGAGCGAACATTTTTGGACATGGAAAGGATAAATTCGTCTTTAGGTGAAACGCCGTCAAGAAGAGGTACAATAAAAATGTGCAAAATCGTTAAAAACAAAAGAAGTCTTATGACCGGCAGGATCATGAACTAACAATTTATAAGAAATCAGAAAACCCCTTGTCCACTACGGATCTTCCCCCCCCCTCTTCCAACGTCTTTCGGGACAGATGGTGACGTCACCGTGGCATGGAAAGAAGTGGACATCCACACCATTTAAACGGATTGGCACGCACGATAACGTCCGGGACAAGTAGACCAATTTGGAAACGAGGAAGTCAGGCTGCGGTCCAGGAATGCCACGCACGGACTTAGAGCACAAGTGAAGACTTAGAAGTTTCTTCGACCTTTGAGGACTTGCTCCTAGGCTTCAAGCCATCAGAAGAGGAAGCCCATACGAGCCATTAGAAATTGAGTAAATCAAGTACTATTTCAAAACTATGTGTCTTCTAGAGTCGAGTTGCACCTGGCACGGCACAGCAAAAATAAGAAACGGTATCGCGTCTTGTAAATTAGAAATTCCTTATTGAGCATTCCTCTTCGACTCCGAGTCGGATTTGGGAAAATTTTCAGAGACCAGGACCCGAGGATTTGATCTGGACTTGATGAGGCATTTTTAACTTTATTTTTTATAGATCTTGTCTTCTTTGATAATCGTTGAACAGTACCTTAATTGGATGTTTTTAAAAGTTTTTTCCATGTTATGTCGAAAGTTAAATAGCCGATTAGGGTACTCTACAGGCAGTAATTTTCACTGGAAATTCCGAAATTTGCTAATGTGGCTGAAAATTCTCAATAAAATAACCAAGAAGAACTTCTCAAGATCGGAGTACATTTCTCTCAAGAAGGACTCACCGCGTAGACGTCTCCGGAGTTCTCGCGACGGAAGGGTCCGTCTTGGGGGTCGGCGGAGGCCATGTGCACGAGCTTGGGGCTCCCGACGGAGGAGAGGAGTTCGTCGCCTGAAACGGTCCACCTTCGACAACTTCGGAAACCCTTCGGCGCTCATTCTTCCCTCTATCGATCCGCGCGCCCTTCGCACCTCGTAAACAACGCGCGCGTCTAACGACCCTGCCGAGGAGGGAACTCGGATTCCGCGGGTCATCGCCCTTCCGGAGCTCGAAATCCAATTTGCGGATATGATGGACGCGTGAGCAGAGATGCTTTCGGGTAGTTTTAGGAATGTGAGGAGAGACAGTGCAGGAATGTTGGAAATTTCTATTTTCTGCTTCATTTTCCCCTCCTTCGTGCTCATGGGAGGATTCCACGTCAAAGAAGAGAAGATCTAGGATCACCAAGACTGGATTTATGATATACTGAGTCCTATGGCGATCCAGCTGGAATTTTTTAGGTTTCAAGGGCACAGTATGTGGAACACATAGAAACGCTGGCCTTAACTCAAAATAGCCTCCTAAAGTAGCCCCCAACAAGTAGAAAATGGTGAGCGGGAAAAAGGCTAGAATATACAAAAATGAGTGTATAAAAATAGAAAATTGGGCCAGCTGCGCGCTCTGTGCGCCTGAATCGGGTAAGAAATCTATAACATACGATTTTCGACCCTAACATGCCTCATCTGGATCGCTGTGGGACACCTGGAGAGGACCCGTGCTAACTTCGAATGGTTGCTGAGAGGATATATATAAACAAACAAAGGCTAAACATAACCACTTCATTACACATATAAGGTCACCCTGGCAAAGTTCCGTGGTTCCCAGATTCGAAGAATCCAGCTCCCCAAACGCAACTCAAAAAGCGGCTAACTTTCGTCTGCAAATCCAATTTGGCCGCGAATATGATGGACGCGTGTCACCGCCGCGCCGAAACGTACAAACGGCCGTCTTAAGCTGTCGTCGGCGACCATTAAACGCGCCGCGACTAATTGGGACCCTTTGGCGCAACCCCGCGGCGATTAATAATTCGGACGCTCCTCCTGGGTGGAGTCGCTTTCCGTGGCCTCCGATTTCGGAGGATCGGATGCGCTCCCGAATGCATATGAGCCTCGGGCCTCCCGCGCATATACTTCTTCTTCGGCGCCGTGCGAAAGAGGCGCGAAAGATCAATAAATAATGGCAATTGAGGACACTAATAGCCGCGCGAGCCGACGTTTGCAACACCCGGCGAACCTGGTCGGAGAGTCGAGCTCCTTGAGGAGGGCGAGGGGGAGTCGCGTGGAAAGGAGAAGGGGTGAATGGTGGGTTAGAACGTCAAGGATACTGGCTAGTGTTGAGCGAAGCAAGATGGGACCAATTATTTCAAGTGTTTTCCTAAAAAGTGTTCTTAAAGGAAAATCTTATTTTTGCAGCATAACTTTTGATGACCGAGATCTAAAGTTGACAGGCCTGGTCGGCGCCTAACACGGAAGTAGGTTCTTTTAAAGTTTGTGGGGTTGTAGAAATCTTCATAGCCTAAGTTTTCGAGTTCAGAAGTATTAAACGAAGAGACACCGTGATTCCCGATTTTTGGAAGGTTGAGACCTATCGTGTCGAGACCGTCGACACTTGATCGCGACATTCTGACACGTCTGAGCGTCGCTTTTCGTCTCCAAACCCTATTTCTCTGGGAATGCCGTCGTCATTGACATTAACACAGGCTGTTTGTGATGGACCAAGTTCCTTTTGCCTTTTGCGAACATCTTTGTGAACTTCTATACATAATGGGACTGTCGGAAGCGAAGGAACTGTCCGGAAGTTACGGGGACATTGCACGCCACGCGTTCAACCATATTACTACCTATGTGTGTTTCGTGAAAGATGGCTCTAATGTAGAAGAATATTTGTATCATGATCGCTCTGACCGAGAAATAGACACATTTGAAGAGATAGAAGCTGTTCCCAAGAAGTTCGTCCGATATGTATCGATCTACTTAGAGGACGCGGAAGACGAAAACGTATCTCGACAAGTGGTGAAACGCTTTCCGTACGCGCAGGAGTACAACTTCACGATAGAATCGTCGTCCATAAACGAAGCCTGGGTCGACTTCGCCTACTCGCTAAAGAGGTTGGGAACTGTGTGGATCAAGATGAAGTTGAACGACGATGCGCTGCGAGTCCTCCAGAAGCTCATCAAGGGTCAGAAGCTTTGGATCATTTGGATACATCCAGATGCCTGCGAGGGTAACACTATGAAGATTCTGAAATCTCTTCTGTGCCAGGAACAGTTTCTAGAGCTACAAATTAGGAGGCAATTTGGACTCTGGAAGACGGCGCCTCTTCGGGAACTTCTGGAGTTCTGGTCAGAAAACAGTGAAAAACTCAGGGGAAAACATATGTTTATTAATGACCATTACGGACGTGCCATCAAGCAGCTGGAAGAGTTCCTGTTGCCGAGGGTGCAAAGCGCTTCACTAATTGAGCTTGTTCTGAAGGTCTGTTCTAAGGAGGAGTGCGATTTCATCGAAAAATACTACATCAACAACTGCTACACCTACGCGATGCCATCGTGCGTTTACAAATTCGAAGAAGGAGAAGGAGGCATGCGACGACGGTTCTTCATCTCCTTCGACTGTGTGCGCGACGAACAAGTGCCTTTACACCGACACCGACCTGCGACCTACAGAGGATGCAACAAAATCCACTTGATACGGGCCACGAGATTGTTCCACATCTTATTTGCCTGATTTAGTATAACATGGACAAATTCGTCATTTCTTTGTATGTAAAGGAAAATTAAGGGAAGAAAGCAGCAAGGACCGGACAAACATTCGATTTAACATTCAATGGCTGAACATTCAATTTAAAAAATTGTTTTAATTTTTTTAAATAAAAAATTTTCCAAACGTTGTTGTGCCAGAAAACTCACTTTGAATCTAACAAGGCGATATTCGCTTTAATCGCAGGGTGTCAGTTCCCGGGAAGCTTTCCTTGCGACCTGCGAACCACAAAGGGTGCACCAAAATCCAAAATTGTCATATTGAAACCTGATGTGGGAAGGCCTGAGAGTTGTGTGGAGCTCACCAGCAACCCTTCAGAAGTGCCGCGCCCGGATCGCGGCGACACTGCGTGTGTAAGTAGGATAATTCACCTGTATGCGAACGCGTGCAACAGAATGGGCTCATACTTGGTATCTGTAGAGAAGCAAGCGAACCAAAATGCCAAAAAGTTAAGAAAAAGAGGTACAGTTGAGCGATACAGTTGAGAATGACTTCTAAACGTCAAAAACGCCGAAAAAAGAAGAATTGTTGCGGGACCACTAATATTTCTACCCCTTTTTCTTAACTTTTCAGCATTTTGCTTCGCTTGCTTCTCTGCAGATACCAAGTATGAGCCCATTCTGTTGCACGCGTTCGCATGCAGGTATCCTACTTACACACGCAGTGTCGCCGCGATCCTGGCGCGGCACTTTTGAAGGGTTGCTGGTCAGCTGCTGGTCAGCAGTTCACCTTAAGGACCCGCGTATCCAAGGGCAAATGGCCCAGCTCCTTGTGCAATGCGTGGGGCACAGGAGCAGTCAAGCGGCAGATTTCGGTTTTTCGTGCAATTCGTGCAATTTATGGGAATGGGATATTAGTGGCGAGATTACCGATTCTGACATCAGGAGATGACTGGGAGGGGGCTGCGAGGGACTACTGGGAAGGCATATACATAGCGAGAAGAATCCCATATTGTTTGAAACGCGAAATTAAGACTATTTTGAAGAACCTTGAAGTTGGTAGTCAATAAAACACCTCAAGAAAGGGAGAAAAGGGCTTTCAATTCAAGTCCTTCATTGGTCAAAAAGAGCTATTTTTGGTCTTACTTTTAGGACTAATCTACTTTCGGGAAGTACGTAAAACTCCGTAATCTCAAAGGCACTTAGCGTGTCTTTGTATCTTGGATCCAAAAGTCGTGATGTCCTTTCGTTCCATGGGGAACTTTCTCAACGACCATCCTTTAAACTCATCGTCTTAACCCTAACCTTCCTAGGGAAAACCCGCCGCGATCACAAGACTTAGAAACTTCTAGCAGAGCATTGAGGAATCGGAGCATATGGGCCATGAGACTCAATGATCTTCTTTCAAAGACCCATGACTTCCAAACATAACACAGAACACTCTAAAGGTACCCGCCATCACGGCTTAGGTCACGGAAACTAGCTAGTGTCACAGAAATGTCGAGAGAACGGCGCTCTGCGGGGATCAACGGCTCAGCTCGGAACTCTCTCGATTAATCACCGCCCTTTCCCGCGAGTTCTCCTCGGTGCGCGGGAGTCCACTCTATAATTCCCATAATTCCATAATTCATAGCATTCCGGCGCGCGT
Source organism: Steinernema khuongi (assembly GCA_016648015.1). NCBI lineage: Eukaryota > Metazoa > Nematoda > Chromadorea > Rhabditida > Steinernematidae > Steinernema > Steinernema khuongi. Next base: position 23,000 of record JADLIF010001948.1, on the reverse strand, counting down.
TCTCACATCGCCAGAGGTACGGCCACACCATTCACAGCTGGACGAATAGTAGTCGAGCAGGCTCCAATTTGCCTCAGGGACAATCACATGATCGCGCGTGTCGGGACTAATGCGCCGAGCGAGCGGTAAACAAAGAAGGAGGCGCCGCGAAAACAAAACGCTTCCCTTGATTGCGGCGCCCATGACCATTTTTCAATCTGCCCACCATATGCAAGAATGCTAAAAAGAGAGTAGCATATGGCCTCAAAGATCCAATTGTTGTTTTTGTGAGTTTTGTAGATGAAGAGGAACATCCGTTGAGTGGACGATGATGATGCAATTATTAGGCGCGGTTTACTTTAGGACCGTATCAGACTTGGATGTATTGCGAGGTGGTGGCTACACATGATCCAAGTGGCTGAGCATGTGCTTCGGAGCTTTTAAATGGTACCCAATTGGACCCGATTCTACTTCTTAAGCCAGTTCGCCAATGTGGCATCAAATTTTTGAGTATTGAGTTCTGGCTAGAATCCCCACAACCTACCACCCGAAGAAGAAATGTTTCAAAAATGGGAATTTTTTAGAAAAAAAAATATAAGTTTGAATTTAAAAACATTTGGCGAACTGGCCCAAGTGGCTATGTGCGTTGTGAGGCTAAAGCACCACAAGATCAAATTGGGAAGGACAGATAAGCAGTGCAAGTTCCTGGGAATATCTAATGGCCTTTGTTAGCAGTCGTCTTTGTAACGGATTTGCGCTCCTTCCAAATCCAGATGATTTGGAGAATCCTGAACTACATGCACGTCGAAGTCAAAATTCAAAATGTGCTTAAAAAAGACCATCCCTGCTCCCCTACTTATCGAAAAATTGCAGGAGAACGGGGAAAAAAAAATCGAAAATGGGAGTTTTCCCTGGCTGGTGAGTTGCAAGCAGTTTTCCCTGGATGTGCTTTATCTGTGCAAGTAGGAAAAAGGACGAAGCGGAACTTCCAGATTTTCCAAAAGAGTCGCCACAGGCAATGTGGAAAGAGATGGACAAAGGATGCAAACAAACCCAAAAAAACACACAAATTTTGAATTTTAATAAAGTAGAGTAAAGCCTCAGTAAAGCCCAACAAATAATACAAACGACCAACTTTAGTAACCCACTACACCCAAGAAATTAGGGCCACCCGACAGCATCTCTACTCACTCGCCAGATCTTCCCAAGGATAAAGAAACGGTTCGGCCCGGGCCAAAGGAGCCCCTAAGCCTGAGCGTGCTCGGCGGAGATCGCATCGCGGAAGGATCTCGGGAACGGCGTGCGCCCTGAAGCGGAAAACGACTAATCGCGGCGGCGAACCCTCGAGGACCCTCCAAGATAAATGGGCACCTTTGGCGTAGAGATCGAGGATGCGCAGGCCGTTGAAATTGACCCCGGTGATGTTGCCCGAGAAGCCGTCGAAGACGCGGAGGTGCCGCCGCCGCTTCTTGCGCCGATAGATCGACGCGCTGTGGAGGACGTTGAAGGAGGCGCCCACGGACACGCGCCACTGCATGTTCAGCGTGAAGAGCTCGTGCTGATCTGAAGACGATGGGTACAGGCATGATAGAGGGTACGGTACTCGCAGACCACACACAACGAATTGGTGGTCTCGAAGAGATAAGAAAGTTAAACCTACCTGGTGGACTGTACCGGACTGGGAGGTGGTCGTCGAGAGTCAGAGAAACGTTGAAGTGGCGCCGCTCGACTACGGCCACGTGGTAGCGACCGTCGTTGACGCGGAGGTCGAAGAAGCCGAGTTGGTGGTCGCGACTTCCTAGGTTATAGCGCACCTGGAGGTAGCCGTCGGCCTGAAGAAACAAAGGATGATATCCTGTCTATGATACTGTATCCTCCTATGAGAACCGTGCATCCGTGTCTCGCCCGGACTCACCAAGAAGACGGTCAAGAAGTCCCCGTCGACTGCGCACTGCACACTCAGAAGTACTCCCTCGCGCGAAGCCGTGCGGAAGCCAACCACAAGGCGGTCGGCATTCGTGCTGGGACGCCGTGGCTTCGGGTACTCGAGGAAGATGGAAGCGAACTCGTTCCCGCCGAAGGCGTAAGTGGTGCCCACTGAAAGCAGAAGAAGGTGAGGGCATTTCGGCTGGAATGATACCAAAGTAGGACACCAAAAGTGGACTCTTATCTAACCAGGATCCAAAATATCTTTGTTTTAATGGTTTTTAAACATTTTTTCTTTGTATTTTTAGCTGTGATTGTCTTTAAGCTGTCCGTGGTATGTCATCTCCAACCCCAAAAGACGCACTCTCGTCACAAAGGGCGCCGCCGTAGGTTGTCATCGCGCAATCACACTTGATGTCCTTCCATCCCTGGTGACACTTCCCGTTGTGCTGACACGAGTTGGAGTGACAACGCGCGGACGGGTCTAAATGGAAGCCCTCTAGGAGGGGGCCTCGGAGGGAGAACCCACTTGGGCAGCCTTTCTGGACGTTCTCGAAGCGGACGGCGTCCGAGAAGACGTCCAGGACGTCGCCACCTATTTTCAGCGCGGAGACGCAGCCTCGGAACGGCGCCAGAGGTTGGCGCCGTGGAGGCAGGACCAGCCAGTCGGGACGGTTGCCTAAAGTAGAGGTGATAAGGATCAAAAGAACACATGGAAAGCTTGAATTTTAACACATTTTTATAAATCTAAAGTGAGTCTTATGGCTTAGAGAGCGACTTGGAAGGAAACAAGCTCCTTGTTCTTACCTAGGTAGAGGTTGCCGCTAAGTCTTGCGTGCATGGACTTGGGAGGCGCCAACGCCGTCGAGGAGTTGTCAACGAAGAGGTGGTGAAGTCCGGTCTTCGCGTCCTGCAACGAAAAGTTGGAAGCCTGTAAGATTTCTGCCCCTCCTTAGTACAAGAAATGTTTCCAGAACATATAAGGCTCTGAGAAAAAATGTCCTCTTGAGAGTGGACTCGAACCCGTGTCCATTGACTGATATTCACAGTCGCTACCATTCAAGCACAATAACAACCATTAGCGGCCACGCGCAGCGCCAATATTTTGCTTGGCATACGGCTATAACACTCTTTATGGGTCCACTTTTCCAAAGATCCCACTTCATTCCATTCACCCACCTGATGGACGAGGACAGAGTGCCAACGCATGTCACTCAAGGAGCGGCGGCCCCCAGGCGGAAACGGTGACAGCACGGACTCAATCTTGCCGTGGAGCCCGTAGCTGTAGCGGAGACGTCCATTCCACAGTTCGATGGCGAAGAAGGAGCCTGCGGCAGAGGAGTTCTCGCTGGCCAGGAGGATCGTCGCCGAGCGGAGCAGCGTGCGGAACTTGAAAGCGACGCGGAAGACGCCGTCGGACAAGAGCGAGGCCGTCGAGAAGGTCGCCATCCCTGGAGCCGCGTCGAAGGACACCGTGTTCGACTTCGCCTTCCTGGAAGCACTGCAGCCGTGTCGTGGGTAGAGAAGCCGACTTGGTGAGAGGTACTTATGGGGACGGTGATGGGGCTTTCAAGTAGGGGCTACTCTTATTCTACGGCGTCTACCTGTTCTTGAGACGGCGCGAGTCGTCCTTGGCCTCGCCCGAGTACTCGGCCATCTTCTCCCTCAGCGGTCCCAGCACGTCGTACTGGTTGAAGGAGAGCTTGGCCAGGAGGCCGTCAAAGAGGTCGGCGCCTACTTCGCCAAACGTCTCTGCGTCGTGGTGCAGCGAGTGTCCCCCCGCGATCTCGTCGATCAGGATTACGGTATCCGACGTGGGAAGGAAGTCTTAAGGAGAAGGGTTGGAGGTATCGATTCTGAGGAGACTCACAGCTGTGTTCCCATTTGCCATCGGTGAAGAGGAGAAGCTTCTCGCCAGTGCGCTTCACCCTTACCGTATGCCACTCGTTGTCGTTGAGGCCCTGGCCCCAGCTGAACACCTGAAGGGTTCAAGAAGGTCATTGAACAGCGCTGAAGAGCGCCTACGTGGGAGCCTGCGCCAGCCTTGAGCACCAGTTCCATCTTCCCCTGCCGGAGGGCTACCGTAAGCCGACCGCCCTTCCGGTTCCCTGAGGCCGTGTCCAGCAGCACTCCCAAGTCGTCCTTCGTCTTGAACTTGATCTCCACGCTCTCGGCCTCGCTTCTCAAGGGCCTCGGCACCGCCAGCACAGGGTAGTCCGACTCCCGCGAAGTCCCCAACTGCACTATCGTCGGCTCTGAACTGACGAGGTCTACCGTAACCCCGTGTCGGGACCTACCGACTCCACATGTGGGTCCTTCAAAGATGGTCCCGAAGCAGTCGCACTTGAAGGAGTTGTGTCCCGACTCGCAACGGCCCATGTTTTCGCATGGAGAGCCTGCGCAGTGGTCGGTCTTCGCGATGGGACAGCCCAGGGTGATCGCGCCGGGACTCGTACCCGTGACTCGGCGTTGCTTTAGTTGGTCCTGGAAATATGTAGCCATGAATAAGCTAAGAAGAACCTCCAACACCGCACATGCGCCTCATTTTGTATCACGCGTGTCTTATCGTGGTGGGATGTAAGTATTATCGCTGTGTCACAATGTATGCATGACGAATGCACAACTACTTCTCAAAAACACATGTTGCTTTTAAAATTCAATACAGCTGGTCCCGACATGATACCCGACAAAATCAGGCCCTTGTCCAGGAAATGCCCATGTATGACCCTACCTGGAAAGACGCAGAGATTTTGGCGTTCATCCCGTTCACACGGACGTTCTTGAGACACCCTCGGAAGCCTTGGCGCAGCCCGGCGCTCCACACGGTCGACGGTACTTCGAGCACAGGACGGGCGGGAGTGGAGTTGTCCACGGGGAACCAGGGCACGGCGCCCAAGTAGATAGGCTCGTCGATGATGAGGTTGGCGGAGACCCCAGGCGTCGAGAAGTCGGTCTTGAAGGCGTCCACGACGACGGAGCCCGAGCGTCCCACGCGCTCCATCATCACACTGTGCCAAGCAGCGCCGTCGTTGACCTTCTTAGCCGTGGTCTGAACTGGGGTCAGGAGAAGGGTCTAGAATGGAATGGTCCCACCTGGAGACGGACGTGTCCCGAGCCGAGGTTTATCACCATGAAGAGATGGCCGTCGATGAGTTCGAAGGCGATGTAGTCGCCACTCCGGTTCCCGTCGACCTTGGTTCCATGGTAGAGGATAAGACCATCTGGCTCCGCTGTCCGGAATTGGAATCCTGAGCGGAAAGTTCTCCACATACAGTAGCCGGAGAACTCACCGAGACTCCCGCTGGAGAGGGAGTTCCACTTGGGCAGTGTGACGAAGTCCTCGCCGGAGTTGAAGGAGAGGATGTCGGGAGGGAGCGTGGGACTCGAGCAGGAGAAGGAGAGGTCGCCACCGGTGCGGATCACCGACTGGCCGAAGCCTTGGTCCGCCAGGTCGATCAGGTCCAGTAGCTGCGCGTCAGCTTCGTACTTGATCTGCAGATAACATTGGCATCGAATCACATCTCTACAGCTCCCCGAAGGAAGAAATCGCGTCGGGACCCACCTGACGCATGCAGCCGCGGAACTGGGGCTTGTCGGCCTCGAGATAGGCACGTCCACTGGGAACGCCGCCGATGAAGGCGAACGAGTTGGTGAACCAGTCGAAGCCGGCGGCGTTCTGCTTGACCTCGTCATGGACGCCGTCCACGTCGATCGCCATCTGAAGAAGCGTGTAGGGGGCCAGGAGACGTCAGGAGGCAAGCAAGGCAGTGAGAGTAAAAGTTGAGAAGCGGACCGTGCATCCAGGGTGCGCGCCGAAGAAGGCCCGGAGGCCGCATGCCCTCATGCCCAGTGGTGGATTCCGGCTCCGACCTGTGGATCGCGTCTCCGCGTCCCAAGAAGGAGACGAAGACGGACCTTCGGGCTGGGACCGGAGGCCCCCGCTGCTCATGCCGCCCTAGGGGACCAGTGCGCCCACGCCAAACCGAGTTTAAGACAGAACGACAAAGAGTTTAAACGAAGCGATCGACCCGATCTCCAACTTACTCCGACAGTCGAGTACTTGGTCGAACTCTGCAGCGAACCAATGAGAATTTAGTGAAGGAGGGAAACGGAGTTTAAACGGTGAGCACGGACGCGGACAGGGGGGCCACTTACCGTAGCCAGGTCCCGGAACACGGCCACCTGGTGCCAGTGGTCGTCGTCGAAGCGGCCGGAGCCCGCGTTGAACATCCGGATGAAGCGGCGGTCCGTTCCAAACACCTTCGACGTCGCCAGAAGGACGCCCTTGTCCAGCGCGATCTCCACGTAGTTCTAAGGAAGGTGGGGTGGTCCCGACACGCCGTCCCTGACACTCACCGACTGATCTCCCGCTATGAAAAGCAACGCGTTCGGGTGCACCGTCTTGAAGGAGAGGCTGATATTTTCCGTGCGGGACCGCACGACGGCCGATGAGTTCGCCACGACGTCGTAGCCAAGCCACTCGTTACCGAAGAAGGAGAGCACAGAGTTGTTCTTTGCTGCAAGGGATACTGTAGCAGGGAGGACGGGGAGAGACCTACGCGTCTCGCAGTTCCTTCCCTGGAAGTTGGTCAGGGTGCAGTCGCATCTCGGGCCATCGTTGGTGCTGTAGCATCGACCACCGTGCTGACACACTGGTTCTAGGCTACAGTAGTCGTCGTCCGTGTGGCGTGTTCCACTTGAGTCGATCAACTGTGGGGAACTGACGCCTGTATGGGCGAGTACGGTAGGGGTCATAGGAGAATACGGTACCTTGTGGGTAGAGCCGATAGATTAGATTCTTCACGCTTCCGGCGAACCGTTTTGTGTGCCTTCGGAGGGGTGATGACATCGAGTTCAGGAGGTGGATGTCCTGAAGGGTTTCTTTTAGAATCGAAGATCCAAAATTGTCATTTTTTTTGTGAAATAAACTTTTGTTTGTCCTGAAGCGCTTCCGTCCTTTTGCAGCACTCCCGAAGCCCCAAATCATCTTGCTCTTTGAACTCAACGCTCATGGAACCGGAAGCCCCGGATGGTCCCGCCACGAAAGTGCGATTTCGGTCCTCGGCGTCATCATCGCCGCCACACACAGCGCCTGACGCCTCCAAGCGGGAGCGCTGATTAATGACCGCTCGTTGAGAAGTGATAAATGGTATTATTTGGGAGGCATCCATCGCGCGCGCCCCAATGAAGTGAAAAAACGTTACTTTTGGGACGCCGCCGACGAAAACATCGGAATTGGTGCGCAGATTGCCGAAGATAAAGCTCTGCTGCGAGAGGATCTTAAAGACTACCGTATCATCCAGCTGCAGCTTCACGTTCTCCCACGCCTAGAAGGAGGAAGTAGAGCGTTTGATGGGTCTTGAGTGGACGCACCTGGAAGAGCACGAAACGGTGCCATTTGTTGTCGTTGACGACGACGTCGTCCACCCGTATCGTAATCACAGATCTGATGGGCGTCAGGTCGTTAGAGTCGTCTCCTAACCTGAAGGAGGGTACGGTACTGGTACGAGTACGGGCAAGCATGGTTGAAGGCCTATTCCCGAGCAGATCTCGGGTATGTTAGAGACTTCTTTATAGTCCTGGCACGAAATGCATGACTTGCAGGGTTCTGGACAGTTTTTCTTGGACCTTATGATTTTCTACCCCATACTGTTGTTACATTTCCAGAGTTATGGTGTATCTCAGACTCCAGAGAGCTGTGGTCTTGACACGAAGCGCATAATAAGCAGGCTTATGTGTATATTTCTGAACGATTTTCTTGTTTATTTCTTTCCCACCACTCCCTGTTTTTATATTGTTGTCAGATTTGCAAACTTATTGTGAGTTCTAATGGGTCCCGGCACGATGATATGTTTTATCATCGTTTTGGTGTTGTCAGCGAGTGCTCGAAGAAGTATCCAATACAAAGTTCTGCAGCGAAGTGTTCTGCAAGACTCCATCCACAAATGCCACATTTGAAATCGATTATTGTAGTTCTTTTGTTCCTTAAAAAGCTTTTTTTTAAAAGCTCGTGTACGACTCGCACTCGATCTATCACTTCTCGACTCCAAGAACTTAAAGATGCTTGAAAGCTTTTTAGATAACCTCACCGTGAAAGAGCCTATCTCAAAGATCAGATATGCGCCCAACTACGTGCATCTTTGAAAGACGACTTTTCTGCATTCACCTTCTGCGTGGGATTCCAAGACCGCATCTGTGGCTACGGTAGTCTCGGGTGTAACGAGATCGCGGCCAAATTGTGCGTTTCGCAGGCGATGGGCTCGTAGGTGGCTATTAAAGCGATTAAAATTCACATTTGCGCTGAAGAGGGGTTCTGCCACGAGATCGTCGACACCTTTCGGCGTAATTAAAATTTGTTTGCGCGGGAGTCCCTCGGCCAGCGGAGCATCAAACTCGCTTTGTTCTTGGCCGTGATCCGGAGCTGTTTACCTGGAGTCGAGCAGCCAGGCGCTAATTACATGATGAAGAATCTAATTTGAAGAGTCGAGTCGCAGAATGCGTCGCGTTTAAGCGAATCATATAAAGTAATTCACATTAGGGGATGCAATTTTCGCAATTTGATCTGCTTCTGAGGCCCAAGAGGCACGTTTAAAGCCGTAGGAAAGGTGAGATTTGAGAGGTTAGCGCCTGTTGACTTAGAGTGACTTCATATTAGTTGCGGAGTTAGGGTATTGTTTCTAAGGCACATTCTGAGGCACAGGCACGTATCTTGGTAAATTATAGCAACAGGTCCTTTTCACAAAGCGCCTATAGAATCCTATAATAGCCTTCTTTCGTTCCTAGTAAAGGATATCTTAAACTCTTGTGCTTTCCAATTGTCACAAATCGGATCAGATATGTAGTCCATATTCAAGTCTCGACAAATTACCAATTGGATTGCCAACTGTCCCTTGATGTTTACCTAAGGTCAAGAGGAAACACGCGTTAATCGTGTAATGGGAAATCCAATTTGGCAAGTAGAGTCAAACGTTGCAAATTCAAGCTTTGCGTTTAAACGAATTATATCGCACGAATAAAGCAATTTAAGGTACGAATTTCCATAACAAAGCTGGCAATGTTTGATAGACGAAGATGCTGTTCAGGATCCAAACAAAATTTTCTGCAGAAAGAGCTTTAAATTTCGGCCCTATTGCAGGAGATCTAACTTCTAACTTCTAACCTTCCGGAATTCCACTTTACCGCCTCTACTACCTCATATCATCAGAAATTTTCACCCCTTTTCGGCCTATCCCCTCTAGCCCGGCCTCAGCCCTGTTTACCTGAAGTCGAGCTGGATGCGCCCATCGGATATGGTCAGTGCGTAGAAGTTTCCGTTGATGCCGCCGTCGTCCGTGTAGAGGAGCAGCGCGTTTGATTGACGCGTGCGGAAATCGAAACTCAACTCGTTTTCGAACGTGTGCGCCCATTTCGGGAATCTAAACGAGCGATTTCAATTAGTGGACGAACGGCCCCCGGGGACCGGGCGACGGAAGTGCCCTCTAATGTGGTTATGCGCCGGCGACGAACCTCGCATATGAATCTGGGGACCCGGAGAGTATCACAGCTTGGAGGGGCCGCGGGCCCAGGAGCAGCAGCAGGAGCGCGAGTAGCCCCCGGAGGCCACCCGCGAAGCACATCGGCACTTCCGGCGGCATCAGTCGACCATGACGTCAACGTGGGTGGCGCAGAGGGTCCGAGTCGCACCTGGAGGCGAAGTGGCCGCGTCGCATCTTCCTAGAAGTCTCCGATTTCCTGCAAGCATGCCCTTCGCAATTGGATTATTCGCCCCTCAGGGCTGATCACTATAGAAACAGGCGAAAAGGGGCGACGCGTCTTCTTGAAGAGGCCACGGGGTCTTCCGATTCGTCTATTTAGCTCAGCTGTACAACGACGAAAAGACGCAGAAAAAGGAATCCGTTAGAATGTAAAAACGGGGCAAAAAAGCCGTAAGGCTAATCAGTAGCTCTAAAAGGGCATAAAATCACGACACTGTGGATACATGGAAGCAGTTCTCCCCGAAAAAAAGGTGACAATATAAAAGATCCCCCACTTTCCTCCCTCAAAATGGGATCGTGAAGGATAAAGAACAGTAGGACATGTGATCAATGTATTAAGGAAGGAGAGCGAAAACATGTCTACCAAAACGGGTCGTGAAAATTGGATATAGCCGTACTTTCAATCTAATCGAATCTAATCTAAACCTATAACGATTAGAATGTTACAAGCTCAACAGAATGATTATGCGTCAGAGAATTACTTAGAGATGGGATTTTCCAAATCTGAACATTTTTGCTCTTTTTTAAATCCATTTTTGTCTTATTTTCTTCTCTAGGTTAGTTTTAGGCACATGCTATACAGATGAATAACATATTGATGGTTTGTAATGAGAAAACCCTACTGAAAACCCTGTCCCATATTTTAGCACCATTTGAACAAAGATTGTTTCCTCATGCGCTTCTTAGGGATTATAGGTCTAAAGCACGAGTTTGACCACGCCATATATCGTGACAAAAAACCGAGTTAAGTAATAGTACACAGAAATAGATTTCCGCTTAAAAAACTTCTGATACACAAACCCTATTATCTCCTTCGCACAACAAAGTGAAACCATCAAAATTAGGTCATATAAATGCATAGAAACAGGCGACAAGGGGGTCTTCTTGAGGGACAGATTCGGCTACTTGTAAGCGGCGATCAATCACGGCGAGTGAGTCGACAAGTCGGCTTATGCAGATGTGGGAGGAAAACGAAGTTTGTGCAGCAAATGGACGCGGCGCACGCGATCCCGAAAGGTGATTGGCACCGGCAGCTACAAAACGGCCTCCTTCGGGGGAGGGGCACAAATCGCGGCGATCTCCACGTCAATCGCAGTCAAATTGGGCTAATTCGAGGACGCTCGCGCGAAAGTGACGAAGGCACTTCGGAAGGGCGGTGCCTCCTTCTAGGGTTCCTCATTTGCATATCTGCAGACCGCCCGCAAAACACGCGCGCCGGTGTAATCACGTCATTATACACGCCGGCACTTAGCCGAGATTAAAAGGAAGAAGCCGCGTCTGGGAGGCCGAGGCGGAAGCGGAGGCGCGATCCCGAGGGCGTCACGCCCCAATCAGATACGGGGGAGTCGGGGCGTGAGAACGAGTTGGGGACGGAGAAGGGGGTGCAAAAATTCGGGTAAATGGGCAGTATCTTGGTGTTTTGGCCCAGCTACTTAAGATCTTTCCCTTCTTGAAAGGTCGGGTTTGAGGTCAAAAGGTGCCAGGAACTGTATCCCTTGACTTTCTATTGGTTCTATTGACAAGGGTCCCCAAAAACCCGCTAGATCTTAGGAATACTTCAGAGCAGTTTCCGCGAAACCTCGAAACATTCGAGTCCCAAGAAGGAAAGAGAAAAACAACGCAATGTTGCGCTATCTAAAGGGGACGGGAGCTAATCAGGCTCGTCTTTTAAAGTATCTTCTAGAGCTGTACACAGAACAGGCGACGTCACGGCTGCGAATCAGATCCATAGTGAGTCGGGCCGTGGGAACACAAGTTGCCGAGGCATTGATTCGGCCCTAATGAGGAGCGATACAGAGCGCGCCGTAGTCCTCGGAAGACGGCGGCGACGACAAAAGACGCCCTTGACGACGCCGGCGGTAAGTGACAGTCGCCGAGGAGAAGTCGGCGTCGCCGAGGAGAACGCCTCGGCAACTCGAGGCTCTCGCGCGCCTAATGCAATAGTCGTCCTTCAGGCGTCCGCCTGTCCGAGGGGACACCTCCGGCGCTCCGCTTGTTTAACGCATCAGCTGCTTGTTGACAAACAATTACTCGAATTCGGGGATGGCCACTGCGAGTTTATTTAATATTCTCGGCGGCGGCCGAATTGTCGCCGAATCGCGTCCTGACGCTTCCGGTGGGCGGAAAAAACAGATCGCCGATCGCGATAACGCTCCGCGCAGAGGCTAATTAAAGACGACGCGAACCCCCTCAAGGTGGCGGAAACGCATGGGGGATGGGGCTTCGTCCCAAGGGGTACAGTACGCTGGCGTGTGGAGCGCGGATTTTTTGGAGGAGGGTTGGTTAAATGGATCCAGTTGAATGAGATCGTAATCGGGTGGGATAGGGCCGGAAGTGGACTCTTGTTAGTTTCCTTCTTTTGTAGCTTGGTACGAAGACCGATGGGGAGGTCGCTAATTAGGAGATTGGAAAAAACATTGTACTTCAGATTACTAAGCTTGGCACGAACAAAGGAAGCATTCTTCCTTGTTCTTATCCTTCAAGAATAATACGGATACGAGGATCTACCGGTCTTGTTTTCGACTAAAACTTCGACACTTTTGCAGGAGTTCCGCAGCCCGATCCCGTAGCGGCGGAGGGCCTTCGGGGCCCTTCCGCCAAGAAGCTCCCTTTCCACGCTGACGGGGCGACTGAATTGATGAGGGAAACGCGGACTTTCGGATCTGTCACTGGACGGCGGCCCAGACCAAAGAACCTCCTTGGGGATCGGGCCCGGATCCCTCGCGCGGGCACGTTCTCGGCCCAAGACGGAGGCCAAGGTGCGTGTTGCCGAGGGAGGCACCCCATCACCGGAGAAGCCCTAATGTGCGGCCGATGAAAACAAATTAAAGCGTGTTCGGATTCCATTTCCGGAGCACGGGGCCCATGAGCCCCGGAGGCGACGTCACTCTCGGTGGAATCGCGCCCGAGGGCACGTAAACGGCGATTAGTCACTGGAAGATTTGCGAAACAGTTGAAAACAAGAGGCGGGAGGCAAAGGAAACGGCGAAGCCCGGAGTCGCGCAGAAATCCCCTCGAGGGAGCTGGAAGAACTTTTCGAGATATAAATCATCCGGCCGATATCACTACTTGTTAGAACGACAACTCCCGGCGTCTAAGGGAACTCTGCCACGCGCGCAGCAGCAGACTACAGAAGGGTGAATAATTCAGGGGCCCTTTTGGGAAGTGGCCGATCGAGACGAGGGCCTAAGCAGCTCGGGCGGAGATGCTCGCCGCAACATAATGACAGAGTCTTCGACTCCTCGCGGGCCTCCGAAAACAAAACAATTAAAAATTCGTCGCGCGAGAGGCTCTAATATGCTCCCGGAAGAACATGGGTCCCCGCCGGACGTCATCAGAGGAGGCGGACTCCTCTGCATAATGGCCGATGCCCTTTGGAGAAGTCAGGTGCCCTGTTTGGCCGTGGCTCCAGAGTGCGCGGAAGAAAACAATTTGAACACCGCTCCGATTGGATTATGCGAAGATAAATTCTCGGAGGACGCGGCGACCCGTTTGGCTCCTCGGAGCACACTCAATTTCTGTTTTTGGACCCTCTCCATACCAGTCCGTCGCCGTAGGCAATTAGCCTGCAGAAAACATTTACTGCTGGGTCGGAGTGGGCGGGTTCCCACCCGGGACCTTCTGGGTTCGTCGCGGGCGTCCCGACGGGGACAATGGCCCCCTAATTGCCCGCCCCGGCGAAAGTCGCCCAGATTATGACATGAGATTGTTGCGCGTTTAACGCTTCCCGAGTGTTCATAGCCGTTTCCCCAGGGAGACAATCACATTCGCCAGCACGTCCGCGATCTGGAATCTCGACGGGCTTTGGTCTCCGGGTTAGGGTTGGATCGACTGGAATTTTTCAGCCTTAGTATCGCCAGCGGACCCTCTCTAAGAAGGTAGCAGATAAGGCCCCTTCTCTTTTGGATTCCGAACGCTGATTGCTCCAATAAGGTTATCTCCAACAAATGCTACAAGAATCGATTTTAGAACCGAATTAGAGAAGTTTACATCTCTGGAAATACTTCCTGATCCGTTCCACGAGCAGCGCGCTACAAACGCTTACAAAGTTCCCAAAGATTAGATAAGCGCTTAATTAAATCAGATGAAAAGCCTAAAAATTCAATATGTAACTCCTTGTAAGTCACCACCACCCCTGGTGGTGTCTATCCTCAGTCTACGAGACGATTCACAAACAAAACAAACGAGCTCTTGGGCATGATGGGATGAGAAGTGGTCGTTGCTCCCCGTCCAGGCAAAGAAGACGATGACAAGCTGACAGAGAATGGCATCATAGGATCATCGATAGGGGTTCAGTGGAAGCATCGTCTCAACAGGAACACAATAAGTTGTATCTAAGGATTCCTTATTCTCCGAATAATGATTCCCTTGCACTTTGCGGCGACGAATCTTATTACAATCCTTGGTTTTACTGGAAGTTTAGTGGAAAACCAAAGATTTTGGGCCATTTACACTAATTGATCTCGATTCCTTGAAAATCCAGTTTGAATCCTGTTCTTATTCCATCATTTGTTCCTCTAAGTGAGTCACGGTAATACGCTCATCAGCTTATCCAGCTAACTCACATCGGCTTATCCTCCTGATCAGCTACTGCTTCCTCTATCGAAACGACGACATTTGGCGAGGAAATGAATGTAGAAGGAGTGTAAGAAGCAGTGATGCCGACGGATCTTTTTTTCTACGTTTGGAGCCTAACCAGAGCACTAGATAAGAGTGGAAGGTAAGGAGTGGACTTTCAATATCCGAGGGAAACGGAGTCTTGTAACTATTCGAACCTCGGTCGTCCCATAGATCGACCATTCCACCACCACCCAATTATCCAGCCACAACGACGCCTGTTCCTCGAAAGTGCACTAAGGAGAGTAAGAATTTATAACAATAAATACAAATTAACAGCTAGAAAAGGATTAATCAACTCTCACCCGTCGCTTGGCGCTGTTCCTCCTCGTACTTCCTCAGTCCAGCGCTCAGATCATTTGCAAACTTGTGGATGCTGGCTGGGGAGACCACATCCAGATAAGCCTTGAACGTCTCGAAGTACGTCTTCCGTCTCTCCTCTTCTTCTGAAGTTCCTCCTATGCTGCCAGTCTCGCGGAATCCCTTGTCGGAGAGCTCCACTGTAAAGGCCCCGCCTGGAACTTCAAGATAAGAAGATGCCTCAAGAGATTCACTCACCTTCTAGCGTCACAAAGCTGATCTCCACTCGGTCAGGAGAAGACGCGCCAGAGATAGCGATGCTTTTGACGGAGGTCTTGAACTCGTCTACGACCGACTGGGCTTCGGCCGCAAGCCATGTGCCACAAGGAGAGTGAAGGCCTTCTCCGTCCATCCTTGACAGTCGTCGCTGGAAACAATTTGGTGGGGGCTCATAGACAAAGGAGGCGTTGTGATACATTAGAACTGTCATGGCGTCCTAACAAAGAGAGAGAGTCAATCACTTACCAGGTGATAAGCAGAAGAAATGCCCAAATTAAGAAGGGCTCAAGAGGGGGCCGGCTGCCTTTGGAAGAGAACATGATGTGAATTTTTTTGACAAGTGCGTCTTTCCGTTCGAGACCTCTAAGAAAATGCAAAGCTTTTTCCCTCCTTGTGTCCTCGCTCCTCTAGAGGTTGGAGAGACTCGTAGGCTGACGCACTTGTAACGAGTCTTCAACGAAAGTCTCAGCACTGTAGAGCTAGGGTAGGCTTCTTAGAAGAGAATGTCCGGTTCTCCAGTGACACCTCCGCTTTTATCTCACACTCCTCATTTACCGGCTTTTATTCAACTGGCATACGGTAACAGCTCATGACCCTATTCCCCGTTCAAGACCGTTTGGAACACGGTGCAGCCGACTACAGGGGGCTCGAAATCCATGGGGTCTACGTCTTCGGGACGGTCAGCGTTCTTGAACTTGAAGATGAGCTGGTACAGCTTTCCGGACTCGATAAAGGACGCCGCGTACGCGATGTCAATGGTCAGCCGACCTTCGGCCGTCTCTCCTGTGGCCAGCGGGCAGTCCATCATTTCGCAGCCCTCCAGGTCGTCACTGAAAGCGTCGCGTGCTCTACACAGCTGTCAGACTCATCAACTTACGTCATCCCATAGGTCTCCTGTTCTTCCCAGAAGCAGTTTCCCGAGTTCTCCTCCACGTTGTTCCACAAGTAGACGCCGACGTCGACCTTCAGCTTCTTGATCTGAAAGAGGCCAGAACAATAAAGCATGTCCAAAGAAGCCGATGTCTTTAAAACAAAATTCAAGCCTACTTGATAAGATCTGACACTTGACAGGACATCTCTACCTTGGATCCGGAGTTGTTGACGGGCATAAGAAGACTGATCGGCAGCGACGCTTCCAAGGGATAAGCAAAGTTCTCGCCGTCGGGGCGGATGTCAACAACCCTAACCTGAGCATCTGAAAGAAGCAAGCGTATTGAAGAACAGCAATAGAACCAAACCTGAAGCTCCACAACTGAAGTGGTGGAAGTGGATGGCGGTCCCATTGGGGAATGTGGAGTCCGGACAGGTGGACAAGACGGAGATTGGGAGCAGAAGACAGAGGAGGGCTGTAGCCGGCCGCATCTCGAGATTGGACTTGACAGAGTGGCGAATCCGGCGGTGATGGATCGCGGGTGGTGGCCCCCGGCATTTAAGCCACGCAACGTGGCTGTGCCCCTCCTATTACAACGTCGTCCAGACGACTTGTGAGAAGGAAGACCATTTCGAAAGGGATGTACCATGTGTTCAAGGGGGATCAGGAGGGCAAGAATTTCACTGCAAAAGGAGAAGGACGAAAGGAAGAGAGGAGAGCCAAGGGATCAAGAGGGCCGACGCACGTTTAGTCCTAGGATCCATTGCGTTGGTCAAGGCTATGACACATATCCTTGGATGTTCTACCCACAAGACGCAGGAGACCAAAAGACAACAAAAAGGTGGGACAATTGATAAACTGTGCTCTTTGAATCATTTACTTCTGGCGGCGAGAACTACGCAGCATGAGCGAGAGCTGCGCGGGGATACGGTAGCGAAGAAGTTTACAGTATGCTTTGATGCCTTATTCAGGTCATCCCGAGCCTCTGGATTCTCCCATATTCGTCCAAAGCGAATCGGTGGAGCGAGATCTTTACTTGACGAGGAGAAACACAAAAGGAACAAGGAAGAGCCAGGGCATCAAGTAGGCCGCCGGGGCAAAGTTACACTTGTCTCCGTCACACCAGCACGTGTGCTCGATGACGTTGGCGTCCGAGAGACATTCGAGGTCGGCTCGCGTCTCCGAACAGAAGGCGTTCGCCGGCACCTTCGGCGTTCTCTTGTCGCTCAAGTCGAACATGTCCGAGTAGCAGCCGCGGATAGTTAGGACCGAATGCACGCCTGAAGAAGATGGTTAATGGAGACTATTCGAATGTAAGGCCTACCTGTGTTGTTCACGATCTGTTGCCACTTAAAGCAGGGTCCGTCGCAGTCCATGAGACTCTTCTTGCTGATGATCCACGTGTCGCCGTTGCAAAAGTTGTCGAAGACCTTCGGGTTCTTCTTACGGACAGCTGGTCCGCGGTTTATTGTGAGGAAATTCTAAAAGATACATGCCTTGCATTCCTTTGTGTACTTCTTTTGCTGTTGGCGCGGAGTTGCAAAGTCAGTCGGCGGATAAAGTGTTTTAGAATACAAAGGAGCAGTATGGAAAAGTAGGCAGCGGAGGGTGGCAGTGACTTTGCTGATCCTACAGGTCGCATTTTGTCGCATGAGAATCCTCAAGGGGTGGGCAGAAACGGTGACCAATGTTCGGTTCATGTGAACTTTCAAGTGTGGAAAAGACGCAGAACTCACCGACTGAAGATTCGACGAAGCACAGCTGAAGCATTGCGCTGAAACAGAGTCAAAGTTACTTTTTCAGAGAAGGGATCTAAAAACGATGAATCACCCCATTTCTAGTACTGAAGAAGTCTTCGTAGGAGCTATGGGAATTAATAACATAAGACCTTGTAACACAATGTGAAAGTGTGTTCAATATTCAGTGGGGCTTGTGTTCAATCGATAATCTATTGTGAACCATTCTGAGCGAATTCGCGTTAAGTGCCGTTTATGGGCCGTTTAAGCTATCTCCGAATGACTTCTCCCTGTATTGTCCAACTTCGGAAGAAGACCTCCTTACTCCTTCAAGCATGAACCATTTTCCTCCTAGCCCAACCCTAAAAGCGAGAAACACTTCTCGTGGAGTCCCTCATCGTACCGTCCCCTGCTCCTTCACGCGCATGTCGGAAGGATTATCAGGAAAGAGGTTAGGCAAACAGCGGACACAGTTGCAGTTCGTGCGGTCTGGTCAGCGAAGATGTATGATTGCTTCCAAGACGTACGGTAAGATTCCTCACATCCCACTTCCCTCCAAGGCCCGGCGATGGTAAACAGAAACGTTGCGGGCGGCCATTAACCGGATCGACTCGTTCGCGTAGGTAAACAAACGAACTGAGCCTACTTGAGGAATCGTAAAAGGGCGCCGCGATTTCAGGGAGTGAATCAACGCGGTGATAATCAGAGGGCCACAGAGGTGAACGCGAACAAGGACCCTCAAGAAGATTCGGATCATCGGTGGCATGAGGAACTTACATTTGGAGGCGATCACTTCTGAAAAAAGCGAGAAAATAAACACGAAGGCGGCGACTCTGGGGCTGACGGGAGTCTTCAAAAGCATCTCGAGGTGGCGATCGTCGACGGAGAAAGGGACAATATTGGGCGCCGGTACTGCGCCCGAGAAGGCGGAGTTCCACAGGTGCGCTCCTCGGCGTATAGAACGATCGTATTGGATTAGTCTTAGATTACGCGGATAAACAAAGGCGCGTGTCTAAACACGGACATAGTCACGGTGCTTGGCAACGCGTGTTTCAATTCGGCACCACCGTATACAGAAGCAGAGATGGATGTTGGGTCTTCAGAACTCTCGGAACTGTGCAAAACTGAGAAATCCCAAAATCCATCCCTATAACGAACGGCTAAACCTCTTTATTACTGCGCTTGTATAATATAAATGATTTACATGGTACTTCATCAGCGGGCCTTCATCACTAGTTCGAGATGTTCAATTTTGTGGAGGAGACCAGCTTCTCCATCTGTCGAACCTTGGTCCGCGGAGTCAGATCAATCGACTGCAGTATGTTCAGCATTCGATCCATGTTCGCGTGGTCACCGCCGGCGTCTAAACAGGACTACATGAGAAGGCCTCAGAAGAAGCAAAGTCAAACCTGTTCTGTCCTCCAAATAGGGGTGATGAAGAAGTTCTTCTACTGACGCCCGCTTATTAACATCTCTAACAAGGCACCTCTAAACAGACTTTTCCGTATAGTGTTGATGTGAGCAGCGGTTACCTTCATGACATCCAAAAGACGCTTGTCGTCAATATCAGGGAAGTCGATTACAAACTTGTGATTTACAATGGCGGCCATCTTGTCGTGCATGGACTTGACTCCTTGGAACGGCGTTCTCGCGTAGACCATGTTGTAGAGGATGCAACCTAGCGACCAAACATCTGATTTGAGAGGTACCTTAAGAAAAATGCTTTGTGAACGTGTACTCCTCTCTTAGCAAACCTTGTAGCGGCTCCTAGGTGAGCTGTCGTCGAGGTCCTCCGTCACATTCGAATTCCCACATTCGTTGATCGCTTCCGGGCTCATATAACTGAGGGTTCCCATCATTCCTTCTTTCCACACCGATGTTTGGTCCGATGGTATGGAAGCCGCGATTCCGAAATCGATCAGTTTGATGTGGCCACCGCCGACAAAGAGAAAGTTGGCCGGCTTGAGGTCAGAGTGGACAATATCTAAGATCTGCTTTAGATCAGGCACGCAGCAACAGCAACCTACTTTTATCGTGGATGACTTTCACACAGCGAAGCATCTCGCCCCATAGGAACTTTATCGTGTAGTTCTTCACACTTTGCTCGTCGCTCCTTCGATTTCTTAGATATGCTTGCAGGTCGCCATCGCCCTTCTCCATAACAACGTGGAGCTGGTCGCCCTGAAGCTCGCTGGAAGTAGGTCGGGGTTAGCACACATACATCGAGGACAATCTCTTACTAGGCGTATAACGTTATGACGTGTGGCGATCCTTGCAACTTCGAGAGCAATCCGATTTCGTTGATGTAGGACTGCCGCGTGATCTCGTCCGCGTCGGTTAGATCGACGGTCTTCACGGCAAATACTCGTCCTATTTCGTTTACAACGTGATAGACCTAAAGCAACAAAATAAATGTACTTTAGAAAAGTGGGAAGGTTACCTTGCTTGATCCTCCGTGGCCCAAGGTCCCCAGTACGTCATACGTGACGCCACTGACGGTGATGGTCCGTTTCTGCCGAGAAGCGAGGGATGTGTTCGACGTCGAGTAGATTGTCCGTCTTGTTGGGGCGGGTTGAGCCTTCGGCTTCCGTTTGTCATTCTCTTTATTGTCTTCAGCAGGACACTTCGGCTGGGCTTTGCTAATACAGGGAACTGGGACGGGATCCATCTTCTTGGGCGCATCTGCGGGGCCATTACTTGTATGTGCACACTGTTCGACTTTAGCTGTTCCCGGGGCTTTTTCCTTTTCTTCAACTTGAGCTGCTTTAGGGACGTCTTCCTTTTCTTCGACTTTGGTGGCTTCGGGGACTTCATCCTTTACTTCGACTTTAGTCGCTCCAGGGGTCGTTTCCTTTTCTCTTCCATTGTCGATATTCCGTTCTTCGCCAGCGTATGCTTCAGCTGGGGCGCTCTTGCTGAGAGGCGCTCCCGATTCCGTACTGCTAGAGGAACCGTCAGCAGTATTGTGATCTAAACAGCGGGGTGGACATCGGCGGAAAACGCACGCATACTGTTGCTGTTTGCCGCGGAACAGCGCTTCCTCATGTCGTCGAGCTTTGCCCTAAGGTCTCTGAGCGTTGTCGACTTTGACATGGCTTCTGAAAGCAAGAAGGTATGAATGGGGACTTCAAAGGACGTGGCGCGAGTCTCACTTCAGTCTGGTGACTTCTTGAAAAGCGGTTGTTCGCGCGACGTCTCGGCGCGGTGGGACGTCTAATAAACATCAGTGCGCGCCTTTCCACTTTGTTATCCCTCCATGCGAACAGCGCCACTACAGTGCCACAAAACCAGACCCCAGCAAGGCGGGGAATTCCAAGCCTTGCCTATTTTAGCATTTTAGCTAAAGAACGAGTGGCGGCGAGGAGCAAAAATCTGGTGAAACTACAAGCATCAAGCAAACAAGTGGAAAAGCGCGCCATGATTGGGTCGTAGACGAAGTAGTTCGAGGAGAAGACGAACAGTTCGAAGATCACCAACTGACCTTCTTCGTATCGCGCATGGCCCGAATAGAGAGCCAGTGGAACTCAGAGGGCTCGACCGACCTAGGAAAATCGATTAGATCAGGAAGACACAGTCCTGAGGGCAACACTAAATCTAAATCGTTTCCTTTCGTCATGCTAGGATAGTCGTCCTTCCCTCCGCTACTTTCCATAGTTCATGCGTTTTGCCAACTTGTCAGAAACCCAGAACACCCGCATAAAACTCGGCGGTTCGGATATCTTCCACGAGACAGTACATTTCCGTGCGAGACACAGCGGGTGAGCTGGGAAGGCCCTCTCCAGGCAACATCCCGCACGCTCTCACAAAGCACTTCCGCATTTTCCTTGGATGCTATATTGAATTTTCATTTTTTATTTCTTAGGTTCCTTGAGGGTTTCTGGTGCACTACCAGGCAAAAGTCAAGGTGTTATTAGAAAGTATGTTCTCCAGGTTTGGTGACGCTCGTTAAATTCTGCTGACTCTGTCCCACCACCATTTCTCTCTCCAATTGTTGCGCAGTGAGTTCTGTGAGTGCGTTTACGACCTTCTCCGAACTGCAGCTCCAGGAAAGTGCGTGTGACTAGACAGGTCGAAATGTCTTGAGGCTCGATCTGGCTTTGAGTTCATTTTGCGTATCGCTGCAGCGATACTCTGGTTGCTCGTTAGCCTCTCTGGTTGATCGAAATTTGTAGTTTCTACTTTTTGCATTTACTTCATCCGGGTTCTTCGTTCCAGACTGCTGCACCCGAATGAATGACTTTGTCCATTGCAACTCTTGCATTCGGCAACCTCAGAATGGACAGGGTGTAGGCTTCTTCCTGGGATCTTGCTCCCATATCTTGTGCAAGAAATGTGTTAGTAAAGGTTAGTGGACCCTACTGGATATTGTTGTGTTATAGTTGTTTTGTTTCAGCTGTAGTACCGGCAGCAAATGTAACGAACCCCAAGCAGCCTCATTTTTGCCCGATATGCAAGCGTCCGGGAAGATTCTTCGAGATCAACCGCCAGATGCCGTCCCAGATGATGCAGCTGTTCCGGGACCCGAAAGAACTGTGTGATAACTATGTCAAGCAAGTTAAGCAGGTACTTGATTTTCGAAGTCATCACCGTAGCCGGCTTTTTAAAGCCCAAAGCGAACAGGTATGCAAATCCAACATCTATACGTCCCTACCGCGGTCTGTTTTAGTTCAAGAAGTGCAGCACAATGTATAAGAAGCTACAAGCCGAGTACAGAAAGAGAGCCGAAGGCGAGAAGTAAGCTTATCAACAATCCAACTCGTTTAGTTCTGGTGATTTAGGGCTGCTATAAACGAGTCTCTACGTTGTCAAGAGCAACTGCAGTCGGCAAAGAAGAAGTTAGAGGAAAATGAAAGGGAATTAGCACGATTGAGGCAAATGGTTCAACGCGCTCATCACACAACACCAAGTCGACATAGCAACGGATCACGAGGTGCTTCTAATTTGTGTTAACCGTACAAAGTGTTATGTTCTTGTTTAGATCTATGTTTCTCGACACCAAGCCAGCACGGAGATACAGCCTTTGTCGGGGTATGTACGAGCACGCCCATAAACGAAAGGGTAAGCCAGTAGGATACAATGAACCTGAAGTTTTTCCTACTTTTCAGGGATCCAAACCACACAGAGTACCGACAGGCAGCATATTTGGCGCTGGCGATGGATTAAGCCCTATAGTCTCCAGCGACTACTTGACTACACCGGCGATGTTGGGGATTGGCAGGTACATTTCCTGTAGTACGTTTGTCCATTGTACAGAGCTTGATTTTAGTGGTCGAAGGAACGACTTTTACTAAGAGATAGCTGTCGGGGGTTTATTATTCCTGTTATAAATATTTTATTCATTGTAGAGTATATAAATAAAACGTTGTTCTAATAAATCATGTTGGTGCAAATCGCTTCTTTGTGCTTGTGCCTGGGACCAAGGGTGTGCGGAGTTGGAATTTTCGAAAACGGAGGTCGGAAGTCGGAGGTCGGATTTTTGATTTCAAAAACGGAGGTCGGAGGTCGGAGTTCGGAGTTTTCAATTTGAAAACGGAGGTC
>JADLIF010001947.1:0-36443 GCA_016648015.1 Steinernema khuongi | reverse complement strand
CTTCGGCGGCACATAGATGGCGATCTTCCTGACGGGAAAAGTCACCCGTGTACAGTACTCTGACATTATCGATTTCTATCATGAACATGCTGGCCCCGAGGACATGTCCGGCCACGTAGCACCAGAAGCGGATGCCGTTCACTTCCTTTTGCTCGTGATAATCAATGCATTCGATTTTCTCCATGGTCCGCTCGAGATCGTCTTCGGTGAACAGCGCCTGCTTGCTTTCGCTCCCTCCAAATTTGGCGACTTTAATGAAGTCACCTATCAGCATTCGGTAGATGGCTTTAGTGGCGTGCGTCATGAAGCAACGACCACGGAAAGCAGTTTTCTGTAAGAGCCAGGGCAACGCTCCACAGTGGTCCAGGTGAAAGTGGGTAATCTAGGAAAATATCACCATAAAATTGAACGAAATTTAGGATTACCAGAATAATGTCAACTGATTCGCATTCGATGAAGTCGATCAATGGAAGAGCCTCTGCCGACTGCATTCCGGGGTGGATACCACAATCGAGCTGGGAACAAATTGAGTAAGTACAATGGATAACATAAACCGGGAGCTGTGTTACAGGTTAGCCGCAAGCAGTACTTCCTTGTATTTCATTAAAGGCAACATTCTAGGGATCTGTCTCCAAAGACTTCAAGCTTCCCAAGCCCACAAAGCTCCTCCGACTTGGAACAAAGCAAGGAGATGACTAGAAAGCTTACCATGATTTTCTTTCCTTTGAATGATAAGATGTGGCACGATCGTCCGACTTCTTGGCCAGATCCACTAAAACAAAGTAAGTGTCATTGTGTATTATGTATATGTGCTATCATTGATGCTGGGGCCTATGGGAAACGCCGATGAGAATCTGAATCTTTTCATTTGTGATACTTTCTTCTCTCCACTTCTTAAAGCTTCAAACTTAAAACAGCGTTCTTTGTCCGCCTTGATTACCGAAAAGAAACGGTACCTATGGCAGAAATATTTTGGTACGATGAGCTGTCGCAAACAAGCTGGGCTATAGATATATTTAACTATGTTAAAGGTTAACTTACAGTGGCGTGAAGCTGAGGATATCAGAGCTTATGTCTGTTGATGGGGCGTCTATTTGAAGAGACATTGCGTCGGGCTTAATTTGTCTGGAACTCAAGGTCGTGATATTCGTACGAATAGAAATGGATGTAGCGAGATTTATAACACGACTAAGGCCAATCCTGACTTTTTTCTAGGCCTTGCTTTTCCAAAAGACCTTATATGTAGGCACAAACGACCAAAGCGATGCTACACAGAACGCGTCTTAAAACCCGTAGCATCGCTTCAGGTGGTCGCTTCGTCGTCCAAAACTACTGACCAAAACGTTCTTGCTGATAAATGCGTTAAATCTTAGGCGAATCCCTTAAATTCCTGAAAAGTTATTGTCCATTTTAAATCGTCAGTTTCGCCGCTGCATTCCCTAGGCCCACTACCGAGTTTTTCGAACATAGCAACTCTTGTTGGGCATTCGTTGCAAGATACGGTATCCGTAGCAGGATGTCAGTAGGCGGTAACGTGCAAACGGCACAAACATCAGCAAAACAGCCTTAATCTCAAACCCTTTTCAAGAATAGAACAACATAGGAAAACTGAGCATCATTATCAAACACTGACAATGAGCGGGGACGATTCAGCTTTTTCGTAGCGCCAGGCATTCCACCCGGAACCACAGGAGGCCAGATACCGCGATTCTCAGTAGGTTCTGATGTTTGCGCTTTCATCTGATGCCTGTTTGAGGTTTATGTGCGCGAATCGTGTAAGCCGCGCATCCTAGCCTAGTGTGCACCCTCTGGACATCACGCAAATATTCCAACAATTTACAAACATCACAGGATAACAGTAAAAGCTCTATGCGCTCGGAAGTGCCGGTTTCGCCACATCTGGAGGGGACAGCAATTTCCTGAGCATGTCACTGGAAGGTTGTTTCCAGAAGGGGAACTTCTCAAGTCTTAATAGAGCTCCAAGCTCTGTGAGGGCTTGCATACCGGGAGGAGTAATCGCGATGCGCGAAAACAATGCCTGGAAACACGGCTGTAGAACAGAAGTAAATTGCTAAACGAACCAGAACAGAGTTGATGTACATAGCCACCTTGTCTACGTATTCCGTTTGTACCGGCTTCATCATATCAGGAGTGCATAAAGACTCTAGTAGGAACCTTATGCAGCCGTTCCTTATTAAACATTCGATGACATTTTCAGTTGCATCGCAATCGTCGTGGATGAGTTCCGTAATGCATGACACTGCGATCAACTTAAGCGAATCTTTGTAGATCACATGAAACGAATGGAGAAATACCTTTAGGGAAAACACGGAGGAAGCAATGTCGGAATTGAAGCACTGCACCAAGTAGGTCCCGGATTGCTCAATCAGTTTTTGCAGGGGCGCGGCATTATCCAGGCGAGTACGCATTTCAATGGCGGTCAAATTAGGATTCGCACCGTCAACCTCCTGACTGGATTGGGTCACAATGGCTTGGAGTTTTCGTATCGTGTGCAGCATTTGGAAGATAGCACCGTACATGTCGACTTTCCCGCTAACCGTCAAGAAATTGCCTAAAACAATGTCATCAGTAAACATAGCATTCGTATCTCGCCTACTTGGGTTGACGAAGAATTTGATGAGCGTGTCGAGGACTGCGAAGCAGTCGGAGTGAATAGGACCGTCGGGCAATTCCTCGACAAAAAGCACGCTCAGCTTCGAAATGGTCTGAACCATGCGGAAAAGACAACCCGTGATCACATCGGTCACTGACTCCGAGAGCTCAAGTTGAGTGGCGAAATCAACTACGTGGTTTACAATGCCATCACAGAGAGAATACAAGGCTCTACCTAAATGGATTAAATATGATAGTGCTGACGACTGAAGAACCTACGCTGATCGTAGAAACCAATATCTGCGAATAGTGCGACAACATTCACCAACGCCATCTGACCAGTGAATAAATGAAGAATCGCTGACTGATTTGGGTGTTCGTTGTGCTCCATCTCGTCAAAGGCGTACCATAGGGGTGCTTCTAGATCTAGAATATACGTGTACGATGTAACTTCCAAAAGACTATATACCTTCATCAACGGAAGTCATTGTATCCTCGTCTCTATTTGAACCCGGCATGAGTAAATAATGGTAGAAACGTTCAGCTTGATCAAATTTGCCCTGCATTACAAGGGACGATATTTCCATAGCAATGAGGTTCAGGGCTGTTCCCTGTATTATAGGGACATCAGAGCAAGAACGAGCTGTAAACCTATCGGCCATTCCATTCAAAACAAAGAGCATGAGATTGTAAATCAAGTCACTGTTCCCTCGAAGGTACGTCAAGGAGGCGGTACTAAATCTTGTTTGGGGCGCCACAAGCCGATCCTAGTACAATTCAGTCAGAAAATATGGAAAATATAGTGAAGCATACCACAACCCTCAGCGATTTTTCGAATAAGCCGACATGAGCGTTACTCCAAGGATGTTGCTCACTAATCGACTCTTCGATTACAGAAAGGATTCCCTTCATGCACGATACTGCGAAGGTCTCTGAAAACAAATCCTGTTTAGGTTACGGGGTCAATGTAATAAATGTGGAAATGAAAAATGACACCAGATGGGTAGCTCTGCCATCTAAGATTATTAAAACGCACCTTCAAGTTTCGTAAGATCATCACACCCGAGCAGCAAGGAGCCAATACTGCACTCCTTCGGGCATGTTTCTAAGCTCCGGCAAATGATTTCCAAAATCGTCGAGAATGCAAAACCACGCAATTCTGGAAGGCTCATCTCGCCAAAATCTAAAGTTTCCGATTACATAGAGCATGAAGAAATGTTATATACCATGCTTGCCTCCTTGCTGTCCAAATGTGTACGAAACCTCCCCGTGGTCAATCGATGTCAACTCCGCGCACACATGAGCTAATCGCTGGGAGCTACTCTCCAGGGCTTCTCGGTATCTCATCTGGTTCAACCTAGATGGGTCTAAGAAGGTGAGCTTATGCATGATGTCGAGTGCGTAGTTGGCATGATGAAGTAATTCTGGCGTCTAAAAATAGAACAATAATTCTTCGATAGCCTTACGAAACTAACTGTCGAGATGTAGGGGCAGAGAAGGGCGTACAAATTCAGGCTCTCAAAGTGACCATCGGGGAACATCACATCGGACGTTGATAGGAATATCTCATCCAATTGGGATATCTTCACAGTGGAGTCAGCAACCCTTAAGGCCTCCTTCAAAGATCCATGCTGCAGGACGGCCTCCTGTAAAAGTCGAAGTGCAGCACTGGTCGCCGCCTCCTGCTCCGTTTGCGGTGAGTCAGAAGGTGCTCCTTCGAATAATGTGCGCTTAATCTGGAAGGTAAACGGTGATAAAAACACTCTAATCATGAACTAACGGCATCGAGAAGAAGTGAAGGAGTTAGCATCTGCGTCAAAATCGCTATGTTAAATCCGCCATCCTTGACGGATGCAACGTCGGCTCCCCTATTGCTGCAGATGTTGTAGAGGATATTGAACGATGAACTGAGCACGCTCCACTAAAACCAGGGTTAAAAAGCGAATTTAGGGGAACTGATGGCAACCTTCTCATTGATATCCTGGTGGCTTCTCGAGAAAGATCCGCATATAACTGTTTTCGTTATAAATCCTAAGTAAGGAGCTAGACCGCCGGGAGGAGGAAGACTGATATGGAGACACAAATTCTCCATGAGCTTAAGAAATCCTCGGCAACAGTCGTACCGGCCAGTCACACTTTCCTTCAGTTCTAGATCTTTCTAAACACGGAATCATGAACCTGATCGAGACTCGAGCAACTCACAGGCAAGCCTTGTAGCGTTCCTTCCGCATCGACAGATATGATGCCAAAACGGAACAACCCGTGCCAGATCTGTGAGGCGTGCGCACTGTCAATAGCAAGGGCCGCTAGAAGTCGCAGTATGCTACCCTTCAGGAAGGTATGTACCGGAGAAGCAACAAGCCCGATAAGTGAAAGAAGGAATCCACGCTCAGTCAGGAAGTTCGCTCGGCACTCTTCGCTCTTAAAATATGAGTTCTTCAGATGTGAGGAAACCATGAACAGACCTTAGAGCATAAGTTCTCGGCCAAACGGACCCAGACGATGAGGCCTGTGAGTTCTGCTTGCCCCATAATGACCTTAGACGGGTCAACTCCAGAAAACAGGTTTAAGTAATTGCGCACAGCCGAGAAGAACTGATCCCACGACAATGTATCTGTGTGTCCTGAAATTTTGTCTTTCAAACATAGTATTTAAAGGGGAAGCGAGGTTGAAACCAGATACATACCTCGCTTTTTGAAGAAGTAGTACATTGTTATTGCGGCACTTTCTGTACGACACATTCTGTTCATCATGTTCAAGAAGGCTACTAGCATAACTGGATTTGAGACCTGCCGCCCACAAGCAAGGAAATGATGAAGACTCGGCTAAAACACGTATTCTCAATAAGCAATATGAAATGCAAGACTTACATAATCATTTGAGAAATAGTGATCACTTGCGCTAACCATTTCGGGCATATCTAGGCTGTACAAGGATGCCATAATGTCAATAAGTGCTCGGTAGTGGAGAGGCGGTACATGAGTGAGGTTGGTTATTCCACACTCCTCTATGTGCTCGATTTCGCCCTCGCACTTTCTAAGCAATTCGTGCAGCTGAAAACCGGTTAATTATTCAGGTTAAAAATTTTTAGTACCTTTTCCGGAAAGTACGTGCACAGAGCTTTCACGATGCAGTCGATGATGTGCGGATACGCATGGTGCTCCTTGAATTCGGGTACCGGTAAGACGTAATCTCTGATGAACTGCAGAGCCATCTTTCCAATCGCCAAGTCCAGCCTCTCTTCTGACATGTCGCTTGCAAACATCTGCGTTTTTGACAAATGTGTCTTTGACGCCAGTGACTTTAGGCCCACGGTGTAATTCAAGTGCACCGTAGCTGCAAGAGTAGCGTCCTTCCATTCCTGGGAATACAGTTGGTCGTGAACTACTTCTAGCACAGATTTGGGATCAGGGTCTGAAAAGAAATCGGTTAGTGATACAATGCCCAATAAACTCCATTATTACAGCGTGCCAGCCGAGGTGGAATAATGAAGGTTTGAGCAATCGTCCAAAGCGACAGGCTGGTGTCGTCGAACACACTTGACGCTGCAATTTCGCGAACTTTTTGGAAGACTGATGCAAGATAAGCCGGGGCGAGTTCATTGGAGACGGCCAGGCTCAAATTATACAGAGCAGTGAAGCAATTTCGACGAATATCCGTCATAAGTTCTATGAGCTGAAAGGGAAGCTTTAAAAATGGCTAGTCGGATATAATTCTCACCAGTTTCTTATGTTTTGCGCTTCCAACGCCGTTCACGGTAGGCTTGCTCAGACGCTCAAGCTCGTTTTTGACAGTGAATGTGGAGACAACATCTGTAACAGGAATCGTAAATAATGTTAGAAATAGTGTAGCACACCTAACAAACGAGAGAACACGGCTCTATCGCTCATGACTGACTCTATTGAAGTCGTCAAGCTTGGTGGGATCTCAGGTTCACCATGTAAACTCAGGAGCATAGCCAGAATTCCAGTCTGATACCGGTGATTGTCGTAGTAGCAGAGAACGGCACATAGGCCGCGTCCAACATTGTCGAAGAACTCGCTCTGAGCTTCTCCTACAACAAGAATGTGATTATAGTACAAATCTAATCCCAACTTACCCGTCAGGACCAAATCCAAGGCCTCCAATTCGTCCAAATCGAACTCGTCGCTGAGAACGGCAGTCTCTGCGCGAATCCCATCGTCGAGGTTGACGATCTCATCGGCAAATGAGATTTGTGCACCGGCAAGTTTCTGACGATTTGCGGCATTCTTGGGCTTCAAAAGATAAGATACAATAAGGAGAGGCACGGATCGTTCATACGTTATTCTGGAGTACCCGTTTCACGGCTGGCAGCACATCGTCGATGGCCTTCGATCGGACCAGTTCCTCCAGATGTTCCCGATCTGGCAGCTTGATTATGGCTTGATGCAACAGGCAGTGGGTGTTGCGTGAATTGAGCCACATCGCTGGAAGTGAAGATCAGAAGCACGGCACAGAATACGATGAGGACACGGGACACCAGAGAAGAAGCAAACAATATAAATAAAGCAGTTCCAACGGAAGATCGGAAGACGAGACATTAGCGAAAAGTACTCCAAGCCCACCTCTCCCGCAAATTCGAAACCCAAACGATCGCGTAACCGCCTTTAACATCTAAAAGCCAGTCGTGGCGGGACCTCACTGCACAACTGACAGGTCCTTCAGTAGCCTCGAATGTTCATACAGCGAAGGCACGAAACAGAAGATCACCGTCTTAAAAATAGAATCTCTTCGGGCGCAGGCCGCAAGGTGTGAAAATGGGTTCCAAACCGCGTTTGTGTCAAGTTACGTAAGCAGAGAGATGTTACTCCTCTCTCGCTCTTGTTCGCTACCGTACCCTTCTCCGCAGTGGGTCCGGAACGGACGAAGTGGTTCTCTGCGACCGACTTCTTATCCGGTTGGAATCCGTTTCGCTACTTCCACCGGTAGTTCGCGCCCGTCTCTCTGGGAAACGTCTGCTCCGAGGAAGACTGCATCCCTTACCAACGCCTCCTTCAAGAATCTGCGAATGCCCCTTCGCGTTCAAGGAACAGAACGGGACCTGTGAAAGGTTTTGCTCGCTTTTCGTAATCTGCCAAGCTCTGTAAAGCGAGCAGCTCTGTACCTGCAGACTGGACCCAGACAGTTGCGTTCGC
This sequence comes from Steinernema khuongi, assembly GCA_016648015.1. Lineage (NCBI taxonomy): Eukaryota > Metazoa > Nematoda > Chromadorea > Rhabditida > Steinernematidae > Steinernema > Steinernema khuongi. The sequence continues at coordinate 28,674 of JADLIF010001947.1, read as the reverse complement.
ATAAGCCCTTCACTGATCACACCCTCCTCGTCATTGATGCCTTGAGATGTCGATCGAATCAGTTGCGTGGTCAGCATGTGAATCAGCATTCCACGCTTTGTTTCTCTCGGCAGCGCTTGTTCTTGCGCCTATGGTAGCACTTCTGTGTTCTAAACGGAAAAAGGTGTCTCTACTGTTTTTATCCCATCTTTAGACGCTACTGCTTTCAGCCACGAAAGCCTTCCAAAGGCACAGAGAAGCCACTGAAGCAGCGGGCTGCTGCCTCGGTGGAATGGCCAGCTCGGAAACAGACGTCTGAAAGCCAGAAAAAGTCATCAAGTGCCAAAGAGGAGGTTGTCAAGGACCCGCAAAGCGAAGGAGCAAATCTTAAGCCACGGAACCTGTTACCTACAAATAAGGAAGAATTGAAGGTATACAAAAAAATTGTCATGGGTTAGTAAAATGCTTGTGGAAACAGTGGTTGTATTGCTTTCCTTTAGGTGAAACGCGACCTGCTAAGGACAATGAAACACTGGAAGACTGTGAGTCTGATTGGGGCAGTATCCAGAAGATGGAAACGATTAGTGAAGGGAAGAGGACGAGTGATTCGAAGAAAAGAGATGGCTCAGAGAAGAAGAAGTCGAAACAGAAGAAACGATCCTCAAAGAACGACGATAATTCAAGAAACAAGAAGAAGTCAAGTGGACAGAAGTCGGACGATTCGAAAGGCGAAGGAAAGGGGAAGAAGAAGAAATCACGGTCTGGGCAGAAGAAGAAGGAGTCAAAAGGTTCGGGAAACTCGGCCCACGATGATGACAAGTCCGATGCACCAGATCTGTGATTTCTTTGTGTGTATTTGGAAGGGTGTACTTTTAAATACACCGTACCTCCTGCTTGTACCTTTTAAATATGAATCTGCAGTACTTCGGGAGGTTCATCGTGTGGCCTTGTGATGATGGTGGTCCTCGATCTTCTTCGGGAACAACCAGCTCTCCATGCGTACTCCACGCAATGAATGCCATCCTTCATGGATAGCTCACTAACAACTGACCTGGGCTACTTGAACTTTTTGGAGAAGATACTACGTTTCTTTTCCGTCTTATTCATATTGTCGTATTCAATGTTTTATTTTCAGAATAATTGTAGCAGCGAACAAGTACGATATCTCTATCACTACTGGGCAATAGGATTAGCGAATCCGATACGGGACTTTCCAGCATCGTAGATCTGGCAGAACTGGCTGATGAAGGGGGTTCCAAGGGTCCAGTGAGTGGCCGACGTTCTTCCGGTGATTCCCAACAGGCAGTACTTCACTCCATCGAGGATCTTCTCGCCGAAGTCGACGACATAATTTTTCGACTTGATGGCGTACTTCTGTCCACCGATAGTAAGGACGATGTCCGGATTCCCTTCACAGGGCAACGCGTAGTTATTGTTTCCAATGAAGACGGCCTTAAGCTCCTTCGCAATTGCGTCAACGATGCTCTTGGGGCCAAAGATGGCTCCCGAACCGGTATCGGAGAGGGCATCGTATCCTTTGCCATTTCCGTTGTCCGAGTAGCTTCCAATGCTGATGCCATCGAGATGGAATTGCCAGATGCCGCGGCTTGTAACGGGGGCGTAGGCGATGACGGGACCACAGTTTTCGGTGTCGATGCCTCCCCAGGTGACAGCACCGCCTTCTACGTTCTCCACGTTTCCTTTCCTCTCGAAGTATACTGTGATGATAGGTTGGTCCAGTTGGCGTGAGAACGCCACCTGTTGGAAAGAGGAGAGGATGCCGGGGATGTTTGATTGGAGAGAAAGGCCGAAAATTCCATCAATTGGTGACCTTGAGAAATGGTCTGAGAGCTTCGATGCTTGTCCAAAGCCCATATTTTTGACAGAGATCTGCTGACCGTTGCCATCACCGAAGCTCACGGTGTCCTGCCCCACGACTCCCGCAGCAGCTCCTGTTTGGTACTGAATACTGAACTCTTTTCCATTCTTAGTGTAAGTGGACGATTGGCTGCTATCGTAGCGATGCTTGCTGGCACAGGGGGACTTAGGGTCGGGGTAGGTTTCCTTGCGCTCGCAACAAGGAGCAGCGCAGTACTGTGTGCAATCTAAAGTGGCAATTATCAGTTACCTCATGATATTACTCTGGTATCGCTCACCTCCCCAGATAGTTTGGCAGAAGTCAGGGCATTTGAGAAGACCACAGCTGGCGTCGGGCACCCAGAGGAAGGAACTTCCAGTGTCGAGGACGACGGAGAACTGCTGCGGCGGCGTTCCAATGGAGATGTTGGCGACGTAGGTGTTATCGCGGAAATCGTTCACCTGCTGGGCGACTTTGGCAAGCTCGAGGCCCTTCAGGTTTTTCCGCGGCTGGAGGCGACGCAGCTTCGACTGGAACACGACGGCGTTGGCGAAGCCAAGAAGGACGAGGAATAGAAGGAGCTTCATGATTGATGTGCTTGTAGAAGCCTCCGGATCTCAGCTTTTAAGGGGATTGTGAAGAACCGCCTTCTGACGTACGTACGCATGTCAGTGACATCGGAACCATATAGTGCATCGTTGGGTCAAAATTTTACGGTAATCATCCGTGTTATCAGCCTTTAATCGCTGTTGTTTTTCTGTCATTTATCTCCTACCGGCTTTTTACATTAGAATGTGAGGAGCAAAGACAGGACAACCGCTGTTTTCCAGAAAGAGGGACTTCACGATAAGAGACGGTGCACGATTTCAGCCAAAATATTATTACTCGATCTATCCCGGTGCAACAATCACCAGCTACAGTGTTCAGGGCACTTGGCGTGCAATACTCTAATTAGCTTCATAGCCTTCTTGCGTTGCCCATGTACACCTCGCCAACCGGAAGTTAGGATCAGGAAGTGATCGGACCGTGATAACGGGATCTTTGGTCTCCTCAAAGTGGAAAAGTACGACTGATGTTTGTTAAGTGATAAAAGTACACACTGGCCGTATTAGCGCTATGTGGATGACCTAGTACGCGTTCAAGGATCGTCTGAGGAGGATAATTGAGAATTAGTTTTGAATATTGAGCTTCAAAGCTTTTGATAATGGCCGCATCTGAACATTGGTTAGTTTGGATTTCCATGTAAACGATATCTTCAAATTCATCTGCACAAAATGCCCGCCACATTGCTCAAAAAACGAGTCGAAACGGGAATTGCTTCTCGGACTGAAGTTACTGTTCTTAGCAAGCGTTTGATTATAAAAAATATGTATTTGGTACCTATCTTGCATACGGTAGCATCCATATGCAGTGCACTGGTAGAGCACTCCACGGCTTCCGCTCGAGATTCTTCTTTTTTCCGTCATAGTACACAATGAGAAATTCGGAAATTCCGTAAATAGGTAAATGATCACACAGCACCGCGATAAGCGCCAAGAGAATGGGGAAATTAGTAAATCGTGGGGGTGTCCTTGCTTTCACCCACGTGAAACAGGAGAGCTTAGCTTCTTCGGGCGGGTTTGTTTGTCTTAGAACGCTCTCAAAGTTGGTGACACTGGGAACGAAGGGGGTGTCCTAAAGTTTTGACTCGCACTGTTTATGTACTCCCCTAGCAAATGCATTTGTTATATGCAGTGTTCTCATGATAAATCAACGAAAATAACATTTATTTACAAGTGTGCGAACGAAAATATGTATTTACATCTTGCGTGAAGTAGTAGGCTGTACACGAGAATAACCAGTATGTGACGAACAAATACACAGCCGTCCTACAGCTTAACTGTAGAGCAGGGTCATGACCATCTTGTAGGGAGAGACGGAGTTCGAACGGTAAGTGCCCTCAAGAGTCGGCTGCGCGATGTCCATCTTCTCGACCATGTACGAGTACTGGCTGAGGTGTCCGTTCGGGGTGACGATTTGGTTGATGCTGTCCACGGAAGTGGGAGCGTCGCGGAGGGCTTCGCGAACGTGCGGCTTCTCAGCGGCCTTCAGGACGGAAGGACGAGGTGGAAGCGCGGACAAGATCGATCGGGAATGTCTCAAAATGGGAAGTCCGCTCATAGTGGGTAGTGTTCTGAAATGGGAGCTATGTATACAGTATCACCGATGGAAACAAGAATAGACTCATCACGCAAGTGGTCGGGGAAGCCCATGTGGCATGTGGAATAACGCAGAGAGACGACCAGAAGTCGTGTTTGGCGACGGGAAGCGACGGCTTCTCGGAGCAAAACACTTTTGGATACTCGAATACTCGAAAACAAGTTGGGGGTTGACAGGGAGAGATCAAAACATGGCTGTGGAGATCAAGTTGGCGCCACATGCTTTACACTTTAAGATCAGGCAGTCGTGACGTAGAAGAATGTGATAAATGGGAGAATAAAGTTCAGTTGAAGGGTTAATGCTCAATAGACGGGAAAACACCAAAGCTGCAAATGGCTGATTTAGTGGTAAGGCGATCACTAGTCAATCGGGCATCACTAGAATCCTCCCTCGAGTGTGAGCTACTTAAATAGATTCATCTTTCGTTTAGAAATCTAAGAACGGAGAGCAACATTTGGAGCGATCCAGGAAGCCTCTTCTGATACTGACAACGGAGCTTTTAGCTTTGCTTTTGGTTCTCAAAGATCAACTTCCATTATCTTAAAAGCATCCATCCAAAAATAGCATGCCGTAATGCTAAATCCACCACTTATTGTCTTCTTCGCCCATAAAAGTGAAAAACAACATGGAAAATACGTAAAATCCCTTCTGAGAACGCTTCTCCTCTTACGTGATATCAAATGTGGGCATCAAAATTAATAGGTTTGAAATGTTCCGTTTAATTCTAATGGTTCTGAAAGCTCTCTGGACAGTGAGTTCTACCGAAATCACAATCCATAGATCTAGCATGCACAATTGGAAAGGATTTTCTTCCCTTTACTGGTATTGTGCTTAACTTTCTCCACACTTCGGCTAATGCATACGGTATCGTCCTTTTAGTGACTGAAGACCCTACTTTCCATATCAAAGATCTCAGCACCTCTCATGCAAAATACCGAAAACAAGTCCTGAAGGACATCTATAAATGGAATCAGTACATGTAATGAGACTGCAATAACCAGTTATCGCACGCGTCGCCGCGGTCTACTACTCCGTTACAGCGTTATCATCCACGAACACCGGGGACATCGGGCATGCTCCCTCTGTCCAGGGTCCTCAGCTGTCAGGCCGCCTCCCGCCCGCTTGTTTTCGCCCCTGCTCGGAGCTGCACAAAGCGAGCGACTGCCTAGGAGGCCGGCGTCGTCGATAAATAAAGGGCGCCGCGGCTGTTTGTGAAATGAACTGGGGAATTCGGCAAGGGTCACGTGGGGCGCACGTGGTGCTTCGCTGTCCTTTAGAAGGATGCGTGCGGCGTGGACGTTCCAGCGTGGCCGTTTTTGACCGAAAATTTGGTGATGATCTGTCTTCCTTAGCGGGGACAGTTTGTGAAACTGGTTGGAAAGAAGAGTGGATAAACTGGACGAGCAAAGGAGTTTTGCAGAGTGTTCTTCAAAAGGCTGAGAAAAGCCGTCAGTCCAAAATGGTATTCAGAACCTAAAGAAATTTGCTAGAGAGATTTCGTACAATTTGTCCACAGCTTAAGAAGTCATTTATCAAGTTGGTGACAAACACATGGCTTTGAAGAGTGACACATCTGTGCAGCCATAAACTGGGATGCACTTTTGCGTTACTTCGTCCACATCGGAGATCAAGTGATCTATTCAAGTTGTGGCGGTGACATAAATAGATTCTACTCCCGTGATCTTTAAAGTGTAATAGCGCCGGCATAACGTCCGCATTAAAGTTCCGACGTTTCGTAGGAAAATATTATTCAACCGGTTTACAAATTGGACGAAGAGAGCCTACAAGACTTTTTTCAAACCAGAAAACCTTCTTTGTTTCCTATTTCGTCGAAGGTTACGTTCTAGCGTCAAATAACGGTCAAGAAAACCTCTTATTTTTCCTCATAATTTGTTACCGTACACCGTAGTGGAAATTTTGTTTCATTTTTACCCTTCGGCTATAGGGAAAGGAGGTCTAGCTTTCATATCGATCTGCCCTAGGCAGGAACTTGAATTGAGGTTCGGTTCTATATTGTTTATACACACATAGATTGGTTCGAGTTTGCTCTAAGAATACACATGGAATCCATTCCACCCTGACCCCGACAGCAGCATTTGTTTACGCTTTGACTGTCTTTCGTCCTGAAAATCCGATTAGAAACTGCTCAACGCTCAAGACCAGCATTTTATTTCAGACAGAGCTAAAATATCATGCGTAATCTTGTTATTTAGTCCGCCTCTCTGTGCTCGACATAGCACTCTCCAGAAGTCTCCAGGTCAGCAGCACTGACCTTAACAGGCTCTCCTAGAACACATGAAGTGTCCCAAGGATCTGGCTCCCAAGTCTGGAATGCAACGCATACAACAGTAAATCGCGGCACAAGAAATTTCCCGCATATAGTGTAAGACCAGATCGACATCTTAGGGAATAGTAGAATAAGGAATCCACATGTTTAAGAATTTCAGGCTCTAAATGTTGTACGCCACTAACTTCGCGTATGAAGGACAAGTCACCAAAAACCACGGGTTATCGCAGCCGTAAAGATGCATCCTATGTTGACCCTCGGCGCCACATGCTAGCGGCATACCGTAGCCGCGGTCATTCACGTGAAGACTAGGCGCCAACGATCAGCTTCCGCTCGATCAACAAATCGGACCCATGTGACTGCAGCTGAGGGGGACATGCATGAATCTGTGCATACAACGTGGCTAGAGCACAGTCAACGTGTAGATCTCAGAAGGAGATCACACGACGGTACGTTCCCAAAAGTCACGACTAACGCGATTTCGCCACGATGCACTGCTTTATAAAGAGAGACCGGTTACAATCTACGAGCTGCTGCAGCTGTGAGTCCGCACAGAGATCGAAAACAACCGTCCTCGAGGTTCTAAAGGGAAGAGACTGAGCGCCAGCGACGCTCTCGCTGGACTCTAGACCTGATGTGTGATCAGCGGGGCGCGACGCGCGCTGTGCACGAGACCTTCTAGAATGTTCTCTGCGGCGCGAGAACGGCCACTGGTCGAGAAGTCAACCCTAGAAGGGAGACCGTTGGGCGAGATTTGGTGAACTGCATATCGAGAGACACAGTCTGGTCATGTGAGCAGCGGAGTTTCGAGGAGCTTTCCGAAGGTGAACGGCAAACTAGTTCAAATAGTGCGAAACGCAGTGTAATGATGGATGGGGGTAATGAGTAAGGAAAACACAACTTGCGAAATATAAAGAAAACTTGGTTGTGGAAGGAGTACAACATGGAAGTGCATGGTGATCTCCGGAATATACAAAAATGCCGAAAAAATGTGTGTTTACTTAGAGAAACAAATATCGTGAAATGGAGGAACGCTGGAGGGCAACAATATTCTCGGAAGATAGCCGGGATATCGCGTCTTTAAGAAGGGAAAGAATAGATAGATTCGCTTTGGAACAAAAAGAAAGCGTAGCCCGCAAAGATTTATTAATTCCCGTGTCACTATCAAATGCCGCAGAGACTAGGGCAATAACAAGGCCCACCACTGATGTGCACCGATGTCCGAGTGGTTAAGGAGTTTGACTCGAAATCAAATGGGCTCTGCCCGCGTAGGTTCGAATCCTGCTCGGTGCGAAATTTTTTCCCGTGGCTTTCCGCTACTGGGAATGGCGTTGCTTCTCTTTTTATCACCTCAACATCCACATTTTTTATAGATAAACTGAAAAGTTCATAAATCACGTTCTTTTTCCTAAGTAAAGAATTGTGTCGAAGGCTATGTTTACTTTCCGCTAAAATTCAGTTTCCGGTTGATCAAAGTCCGCTTAGTCACGACTCTACTGAGGCGATAAGAAAGGCTGAGCATGTTTTATTTCCTTAGTACCCGTATCGTATACAACTCGTGACACTTTGTATTGTGGTCCCTGAGCTAACCTAAAATGTACAAAAACATAGTCAGGTCTAAAGACACTGGGCAGAGTTTACATGTAAGATCGTTTTCTGGGGTTGCCCACATCTTTCCGCAGAAAAACACTACTGTTGAAATTCCTGTGCAAGCAGGCGAGCAAATACTATGTCCTAAGTGACAACAAAAGTGCAGGAGTGCTCGGCTAACAGCGGTAAGGACACGGTGGTTTAACGGGACGACTTGTTTTCGACATAGTTGGTTTTCACCTCAACTGCAAAATATCAATTTCGCAATTTCATCTTCGGAGTTAAGTCATCAGAGCTATATTTTCCATTGAAACCACACATATATACATATATTGGGTAATATCTTCTAAAAAGTCAGTCGAAAACATTAGGATTACTAGAACCACAGCGAGCAGAAGTATCCACATCAGTGGGTGCTTGCACTATATGCGGAGCGGCATGGCTCTTATCTCGCCTAGCGTGTGACCGCACCCAGCAGTAAACTTCAGAGCTACAAGAAGGAAACGTCGCTGACCGCTGTTCCTGGACACGCGATAAAACTCCTCAGTCACATGAGAGTCTCCGATGCAAAACAGAAATTCAAAAACGATGGAGATCAAATATCAACTATACAAAAAATTTGGACGGTAGAGATACCGTACCTTGTACATGCAATCATGCACGTCCCGGAGGTCAGCTCGATAGCGACGGAACGTCAGTGAGTGCTCTCGGTTCTTCCCTTTCCTTTTGTAGTCTCTTTGGGTATCCCCGCACCCAGACGGCCACCATGCCGTCAGCCGCCAAAAACCCGCTTTTGACATAAAAACATGTTGTTAACCGGTACTTAAGCGACCGTCGGAATGGCCAAGTACGTCAGACATACATAGATGGATCGGAACGCCCAGAGCTTTCTTGTTTCTAGGGGTTTGTTTGTGACAGTTCCACAGAGAATACTACTACATAGTAACGTTGAAACTGTGTGCGACGCGGAAGAAAAGAATAAGTTTTGGACTTTCTTATTCAGTCTGCCTGTAAAGCCTAACGAAACTGGATTGTGTCCGCTCTTCGCCATATGGTGCGTCAGATTCCATTGCTATTTTCCGATCTTGCTACGTCATGTTCCAGTAAGGACAATACAAATCATGGACACGCATTCCTGCACAAGAGCATAAAACCTGTTTTGCTGGTCAAAAAGATCTTATTTGGCAGAGATGGCGAAAAATATAGCAAAAAAGAGGTGAAAAGTGGTGAATTGGCGGAGTTACCAGGAATGCATCGGTGACAGAACCAAAGGAGCGTTTTTATATTTTTAATTGCGAAGTTTAAGCCAGTGATGCCGACGAGTCAGTAACTCGAGCCGGCGACACGAGTCAGCGAATCGGCGAGTCGACTCGCAACTCGCCTCACCACAATTTTTCAGGTGAGTCTACATCACTGGTTTGAGCTAGTGATCATACGATTTTAATTATGATTTCATTGTTTTATTGCTTTTAGAGAAATTTAAGGCATTAACTTTTTTTACGTCTTTTTTGTGATTTTCAATGAACAGTCGTTTATTTTTGAGCTGACTGTCTTTTGGTGTCTGATGGATTGCTTGACTGTGACATCGAAATCAAGATGTTCTTTAAAAACCGTCGTTTGCAGCGATAAGGTTAACCGATGACGCAGCGGAGGTTAAAGTACCTTTGCCTGAACGCAAAACTACAAACCCGTTTGGTAGTTTGACCAAACGCGGTATTCACGTGAATGGCATCGCAACTCTCATACTGTGCCCCAGAATAGCAAATACCCATTCTCGAACGTTCTATGTACAGGAAAGCGTGAGCAGATAATTGAGTCCCGGAGTGGTAGGAGAATCCAAGATTCTTGAAGCAATGGGGAGCAATTACAAACAGAAGAGTGTGAAAATGACTTTACTGTCACATTGCGCAACAGTTCCATTGTCGTATTTTGTTCTGTTTTTTAAGGATTCTGTGGCGAGATTCTTGTGTAAAGAAGAGACGTACAAAGACTATTTTGAGTGGAAGCTATGGATAACGTGGTTACATCAAGGTCGAAGTCAAGTAGGCCTTTTAATGAAATGATCTTATGACGGTCACCGAACAAACACAATATCGGGATTCAACAAGCTTCTCATCGTTCGGTTCTGGACAGTTCCCACCCGCATGTTGGCTTCCATCATTTCTAGGATTTCCTCAGGCCATCCTCCCGCACTCTGAAGTGTCACCTTCTTCAAGTATTCGGACTTAAAAATCACTTTGAGATACTTGCAGAGCTTCCTTGATGAGGTTGCTAAGACCGTAACCGCCCGGAAATGAACATCGCGGAAGTTCTTCAAGAACTTGGTCAGGGTTTTCGATGTTGTTGGCCGGTTCTCAAAATGAAGCTGGGAATCGTTCAGAAACGGCTTCACAAACTTCAGCATCTTGTTTGTCCTGCCATGAGATGAGCTATCTGACCCAACAAAGTCGTGGAGAGTCAAGTGGGAAAATTGAATATATTTCCGTGGAATTTTCCGTAAATCTTCTAGAGTTGGCCCTCTGCTTCCATCGGAGACTCTTCTGGTACTACAAGACCAGTTCCCTTTATGATATCCTATGATGAGGGAGAATTCTTGGCGGTTTTTCCTATGATTTGCAAAAACTTGCTCCCATAAGCGATCAAAGTGGCAAGGTCCCGGAAGAGTTCGAAGAGTCGAAGCAACGGAGTCACGAAACAGAAACGGGACTGTATCCATCGCGTGGGAGACAAGCTCTGAAAGCATGCATTGCTATGTTGGGTTCACAAAGCAATGCAGCACGATCAAGGCGGCACACGTTGGAGGTCCACTTTTATCATTTGACTCTCTTCCTTAGCTTTCAGCCGAATCAAGGTCGAACGTTCATGCTGCGCGATCGGTCATGTTAGTCGTGGCAAGATACGTTTGTGGTTTCTTGCTCGGCGACAGCCACAATTTATGCAGCTATAGTCAGCTCCCTTTGACTTCCTCTTGATTCATTGGGGGGCTCTTTTGTACTCCAGGGTTCGCCGTTGGCTACAGGACTCTGTCCTGGATAAGGCTAACATAGATAACCGAATAGACAGTTTGATACATGAATTTTCTTGGTATGAATACTTTGAACAAGGATAGATGCCGCTATGTATTTCATTATCAAATTGGGGAAGGCCTCTTTATTTCATACATTAGAAGAATGGAACAGAAAAACACATATGTATCCTGGGTCGGACGTATGCATATGTCTATGAATGTAACTTCACGGACGACCAGAAGACCACGCTACCATTGTCCACATCTCCTACATTTCGCTGCTGTACATCTTCGCTGTTTAGACCTCACCTTCTCCAGTGTTTCTGGTCCACTCCCAGGAAACCCCCAAAACAAAACGAGCCTCCCTTCATGCCTTGTTTACCATCAAAAGTTTTACTTTGCGATGAAATCATAACCCGGAGAAATAGGCGATCTTCAGTCGCATTTCGTAAGCCCACACTAGGGAATGCCGCGTGTTTTCGACAACACCTTAATGCGAGGACGCTGGCTGCAAACAATGATCGCACTAGGTCCACGGTAAACAGTGCTGTTGACGCTGAGGAAGCGTCGGGCGGAGGACGTGAATCAGAGGAGACGCCGATTGAATGCGACAGCTTCCGGCAATTTGTTATCGTCCACGAGTTTTCTGCTGACCAGCGCCGTTCTCCCTCTTTCCCACCTAGCACGTGGTTGCTCTCTTGTTGTGCTAGTACGTGCGGGACCACTAGTCTTGAGGACTCTGATGTAACGTAGTTCGGGACAGCTGATTTGATCCGTGCTTGAGAGAAGATTGGTTTTTGATGAGACCACGCTCTTTGGGTCAAAACAATACCCGAAACATGGATACTTTGGACTGTGGATGGGCAACTGGCCATGGTTCACGGAATTTCAGTCTTATTGCTCAGAGAACAGGAATCTTTCAAGTAATATCAGTGATCAGTAAGGTTCAAGTAGTTTAGGCTTTCGCATATCGGTGACCTTCTTTGGCTTTCATAACATTTAGATAGGCCCAATAGTGAGTTCCGGTTTTTGTCAGAATCCAAAAATTGAGAAAACAAAACCTTGACACAGTGTTGCAAGCTTGGATCTTTGGACTTTTGACAAATCCTGAAATTTCAACAAGTGTTACCGTGGTTTAAAGTGGCGTACGAGTCCCTTTTCAACAAATCGCTTGTTGGTGACATCTTCTAATCCAATGCTATGACATCCCTCGTTTTTGCATTCATAGGAGCACACCTGTTGTCCATCCCTCGAACGCTGCCGCACTTTTTGCACCGATTACGTCAGGCCGCAGGAATGAATTTACTGTAATGTTGTGGATGTCCTATCTATTGTTCCAACCAGCGTGTTGGAATTTTGGAAAAACAGCAGATGCCAATAGTAAGGACAGTAGTAGTAATGCCGTCGTCGAGCTTCGGAATTTAAAAATTTTGGAATTTTAAGAAGCGGAAGCGGATTTTGGCCAAGGTAACAAACTTGACTGACACTGCGCTTTTTAATCCTTAATGAAAATTCCTCCTTAAGACATGACGAGCAGCCGTTAGCAATTATTACAAACCTAATCAACGTAAGGCCAATGTTAAAGACCCTTGGTCTTCGACGATGGACCTGAAGCTGTTCAAACTAAACTGGAGATCGAACGCTGACAGATCGGCATCAGCATGTGCTGGTCTCCTTGAACGAACGAAGCCACTAAAAGCGAAATTTATGGTCCGTCGTGCTTCTATGTGGTTGCGGTGTTGCATCGCGACAGATCGCGACAGAATGTGAAGAATGGCGATAAGGGAGAAAACCTCTTTCCTCGTAAACGTTTCTCTTAAACTTGAGGTAAGGAAACATCTGAATTGCCAAAAGCGTAGTAGCCCTGAATGAAGTTTTTTGTAATCCAAGTTATCAATAGATCTTAATCATAAGAAGGACATTCTTCTTTGCTCTGATTCTTGGGGATTCCATTACATCATCGTACGTCACAAACGTAAACAAGATCTTTGGTTTATTTCGGGGAATAACTTACTATTCAACGAAATTCGCGCTCAATTTGGGGCCTTATTTACCGAGTTTTTTGATTGATAAGAACGCTTTAACTGTAAATACGGAGTTCTTAGTACGGAAAAGCCGTCCGAATAAAGTTCTTTCAACGAAACCGGACTCAAGAGAGCAGAAGCCAATGCAAGAATGATGGCAACAGTCCATGTCGACACAGTTTAAGACGAAACATTCGAGATGATTGTAAATGATTGTTTTGTGAACCAAAACTCTTGTGGTGGACAAAGTCCTAAGTTACCCTAGGAGAAGATGGTCTCCTTCAACGAGTTGTTTCTGTTTCACGCGTTGATAAGATCGAGTGGGGACCATAGTCCATGTACTTGGTAAAGAGGGGGCGTCCCTGTGTTGCTTACACACACATATAAGTGTGGTTCCGGGATAACCAGTGAGTGCTTAACCAGTTAAGATGTTTGGTCCGCTCTGCATTCTATTATATAGTTGTCAGATCATTTGCTTCCTAGGCGACTGACAACAACAGTGGATGTCCAGTAGCCAGTCAGCCCTACGATCTTTAAGAAGTCTTTGTTTACAGCCTTTCACTATCCTTTAATAAAATCGATCACCACTACGTGCAATCGGTGACCATGCTCCGATCAAAACACCAGACGTTGGATCCTGTGAACTGGTCATTTTTGCGCGTTTGATTTCGATATGGACGGTTTTTGGTCTTCGGCGGAGTGTACATAGACATGCATGGAATAGGACAGTTTAAAAGTAGAAGATTTGAAAGATATGAATTGATGATTGGTGACGTCCTATCACTATCCGTGTACCTATAGAACGTACGATGAAAAACGTCGCCTGGACATAGTCTTAGCGATTTAAACGTGGATGCAGCCCCGTGAAAATGCTTTCTGATACTGTACATACGTTATATCTTTTTTCCCCACGGTTCCCCACGGCTCCCTTGACAATTGACAAATTCTTGACAAATCCAGCCAGGTGCTAGGTTCAGCTAGGATCGGGAGAGGGTCTCCCACGAGTCCTCTTTATTGACAGCGGATAAACCAACGTTTCGCGTCTATTTGCTCTCCTCCAGCTGATCGTCCGATTGGCGCCCTACCGCACGCGTTCATCGACCGCCGTGATCAGAAGCACCCAAGACCAAACAAAAAGGAGGAGCATGACGTCCTCGTTGATTAATCGATTGCAGGAGGCGCGCTCTTCACACGACGTTTCCGCATCGCTTATCGTCACATGTTCTCCCAGTAACGCGGTGCAAGGTCTATTCTTCTCCTCCGCATCCAAGATGAACTCCCGCGCCGGTCAGCTCGTTGTCTCCCGAGTGGCTTCTGTCCCCAAGGTGACTCGCTCCCTCCATCCCATTCACCTATAGCATCCTTCAGGTGTCCCTCAGAGGCTTCGTTCCCCACTACAAAGTCGTCTCCCAGGATGAACGTCTCCATCTGGCCACGGAACGCGCGAACATGCTGTACAAGGAGCGGACCCAGCGGTTCCTTCGTCAGCAGATCTCCTACTTCTTCGCTCAGCTGATGAAAAAGTTCAAGTTCTTCTAGGTGGCCTCCCCGTACCCAACGGCCTTCTGTACATACTTGCTGTGCTTGCTGTGCTCAAGCTCCCTTTGGTGCCTGTTACTGTGTACACAATACTGGTATGAATGAACTTTTTATCGACAACAGATTTTATGTGGTTTAGAATGCGCTTGTATAACCTACAATGTACAAATTTTCCTAAGCAGCTTACAGGTTTCAAGGCGCTACAGTTCCAAGCTTACTATCATGGATTGCCGCCGGAAAGCGGTCCTGAACAGAACTTTATTTTACTTACTTATGAGCGGGGTACTGTATTTCGGTGGACATTGAATAGTCGCCTAGCCTAAACCCACGGCTTTTGTATTGCAAGATACTGCAGTAAAGTGCATAATTCCGAGAAACCAAATAGAAAACTTTGCAAATGCATGAAATTTGAATGTTGCGCACAAGAGTTTAGAGCAGATTTTCTACTCGTAACGATCCCTTTTGGCTTGCCCATTATAACGTCTTTAAAGGGTGCTAGAAGCTTCAAACTTCCAGAAAGCGGTTGGATTTCGTCGTTCGTCGTTATTTCCGGTTCAGTTTGGGTGAAGAAAACGACCCAGGCACGATTAAAGAGCCTAGCATTGATCTATGAATCGGTAAGGGGATAATCTTAAATACAGCTTATAACGAGCAAATATATGTGCATGATGCACAGTGAAAAAAAGTGTTACAATATAAAACTGTTCTCTTACCAGAGTTAGAACCCCGGTCCATAAATATAAACTGAACGCAACCAATCATATACATTTTAGCGAATATGGTATCCGGGCTAAAGTGTCCATTAGATTCGGTGTCAATTTGTCCATAAACCTTATTCGGTGACAAGGTTGCTGTTTTGGCTAAAAATACTCTTTTAATCTTTGTCGCAGATCAGGAACTGAAGGCCGGTTCAAGTACAATACGTGTGATCATCGCCATACCTTACAGTGCGTTCTCCCCAGTGCCCATTGACATCTCCATCATGTTTACCTGTCGAGTTGCTCACGTTGTTTCCTGCACCCGCACGTTTCGATTCCATCGATCGCCTTTCAAGTTGGTTTCAGTTTCCTTCGCATATTCCTTTTAACGCTCTAGGACCCATTACACTGTGCTCAAGGTCCACAGTGACTACAGCGATCAAGAGATCAAGCAAGCCTACGATGCCGCTGTCGAAAGGGTGGGTAGAATCGCTTCTAGAATCGTTCTAACTCGAACTCACATCGGTTTTAGGTGAAAACCAACGCGGGCAATGAAATAAGCGCCTTGAACCTGGCCTACAACGCCGTGAAGGAACACACTCGCAGGAAGGAGTACAACTTGATGTTAGCTGAAAGACACGAGGGGTACTTTGTGAGTTCTTCTACAAAGTCATGACCTGCTGACCATCCATGTAGAGACAATATCTCAACACCAACGACTCGAGGGAGAAGCATGAACTGAGAGAGTTCGTTAAGAAGGCTTGTTCCACGGACAGCGACTTTGAATTCGATTTGACCATCCACCGCGAAGAATGCGTAGGTTATTCTAATATTTGGCTATGCACATGGGGTTAACTTCTTGGCATACAGAGACCAAAAACTTGATAGTAATATAACATAGCTAATACGCGAACAAATCGGAAAAGAATTGGCATAAAGAAAAAAAACGGCAAGATTATGCAATACAGGTGTATTTCTCTGAAAAATAAAAATTTTGGCTCTGGTAGGATTCGAATCCACACCGATTGTTTCGCAAATGTATGAGAAGAAAGTGTTCTATTCAGGTAGGCTATTTTGAGTTAAGGCACGCATCTCCTTGCTTGCACGTTTTCTGACCGTGGATCAAACGCTCACTGATGAAACGATCAAGGGCAAATTCAAGATCTATGAGAAACTACAACCTTCTACGTCGACAATGCTCATATTGTACAATCCCAGATGAATTTAATACTCCATCTACTTAAAAATATTACTCAAAACACTCTAAGTCAACCGAGAACTAGGCCTGAAGAAATATGTCCCCCTCACCACTGCTTACGAGAATCATAATGGACTTTTTCTTCTTCCAGGACCACCTGACCAACTTCTTCGAAGTGCTCAACATAAAGTACGACAAGAACGTCATGTGGACGATGCAAGTGCTTCTCGACGCGAACTTTGTCGAAGTCGCCGGAAAAGTGCAGAACCGCGAAAAACCGAACGTTTCCAAGGTGGACCGATAGCAGAGTACTACTCCATACCATCCTCGTTCATTATCCATTCATTCCATATGTGTTTTCGCCTAATAAAGGACTTATATACCAACAGCCAGCAGCAGCTCAGCACATGCGCAGTGTTCACGTGACTGTCGCGTGGCGTCGCCCGCCACTGCGAAAACAGTCTTGGACCGTAATCGATCGGTTTACGCCGAGCGCAAAAACAATCTTCGCACATTCCTGTTCTCTATAATGCCACCCCGATCATATTTATTTCTTACAAAGTAGCACTTCCCGCCGGTCGCAACCCGATGAATCGGAGGGCGCTCCAAACGCTCAGCAGACGACTTATTTCCACTTCTTCAGTACTGAATAAGTAAGTTTCCGTGGAGCTTTCGATGTGAGTCGTCTTGTATTCGTCTAAAGGCGCTTCTGACTCTTGGGAGAAGGTCCATTAGTGGCGGAAGATTTTTGCATGTAGGATGAATGTATCCACTTAAGCATTTTGAAAGCCTAGGAGAAAATAATACATACTGGATTAAGCTTAGCTTCCCCTTAGGCGCAGATTTTAAGGTTATATATAAATAGTAACCAGTCGCTTCCTTTTAAAAGGGCGGATTGGAGGTTTAGCCACTGGAGTTATCCAGCCACTTCCAGCCATAATTTTAACCCATTTACTACTGTTTTTTTGCAAGGAAAATGCTTTAATTTGTTCCATCGACGGAAGCCTCTTCTGTTCATAACGAAAACATATCTAAAACGCGTTTTTGTTGGTGTTGAAGCGAGATACAGAGGTAAACACTGTCACATGAACGACCGATCTCTGGAAGGGCGCGCTACTTAGAAGCATACGGTCATAGTAAACATATAGTCACACATGTTCTGTAACATACTGGCTCCGCTCAACAACGTTAGTTGGACATTTTCAGAAACTTCTACGATCTTCTTGGAATTCGTGAAAATGCCACGAAAGAAGAGATTAGAGAAGCCTACAACGCACTCACTAGAAACGTAACCATACCGTACCGCAACCTCAAAGGCCCTTCCTATTTCAGTACCATCCGTTTACGGCCACTCGCGAAGAAGTAGATAGGAACGAGAGAATCCATGCCGCCTACGATCTTTTGAGAGACAACGAAAGACGAAGGCTCTACGACCAGATACTGGCCCGGAACAGCCGAGTGGGGCGCGACAGCAAGAGAAACTCCTTCGACTTGCCTTTCTGAGAAGTTGGGATTTAGTTGTTTTGCTCATGTCGCTTATAGCTGTGGTATTTGTTGTTGAACTGTACATACATGAAGTTCTAGAAGCTAGACCGAGAGATGACCATTAGGTTGTGAAGGTATGGTATTAAGGTCACAGTGTTTCTTATGTATCCGAAAGCCATCGTTTATCATCAAAAATACGTACATGTAACCGGAAACAAATTGAGCAAATATGAAGAATTGAGACAGTTCACTTTCAGCCTATTGCGTCTTGCTTATCATGATTTTCTTCCGCTCATCAGCGATCAACCGATTAGCGACGACGTATCTGAAGAAGTTTGTAGCACAGTGCAGATCTCCGTCAAGTTACTTTTTGTAGAGATCTTTGGCGAGATAGCGCAGGGCTTCGTAGAAGCCAATGGCGAAAAGAGCGCTTACGATGTACTGGTAGAGTTTGGAGAAACGATGTCGTAAACGTTTGTGCCACGTCTGGAATGGAATCAACTATAAAGTTAACAGTTCGTGTCAAAAGATAGTTTAAAGAAGCGGTGTTTCCTTTGAAACCGCTCCATCTTTAAAATAGGGAGCTGAGGAAGTATCGGACGT
This sequence comes from Steinernema khuongi, assembly GCA_016648015.1. Lineage (NCBI taxonomy): Eukaryota > Metazoa > Nematoda > Chromadorea > Rhabditida > Steinernematidae > Steinernema > Steinernema khuongi. Next base: position 10,207 of record JADLIF010001947.1, on the reverse strand, counting down.
GCTGGACACACTACATTTTTACGCAATCTTCTAAAAGCAAATCTCCAGCTCATAAAAACGCAACAAGCCGAGTACTATCTCTCGGAGCAACACTACTTGTTTTCCCTTTGTTTGCGAGTCTCAACGAAGTCATGTGACCTGGCTAAAAATATAAAGTCTATCGGCTGTTTTCTTAAGGCGGATATAAAGCAAGGAACTGCTTTGGACCGGGAAACTCCAGCACATGACAAGTCACAAGCAGATTGCACCTTCTGTTTTCAATACTACAGGATTCGGTGTACTCAACATGTCATCATCAATGAATGTCTCTTCAGATAGTTCCCCACGTTTTACACTTCCAAGTGTTGTCTTCTGCATGATAACATCCTGGTCAGATTATATGTTAGAAAGTTATAGGCTGTGAGACTGGTAGAAACATAGAAGGTGAAATTTCTCAACCCCTAACTAACGACATACTTTCTCCTGGTCTATCAGCTGCATATAGGCGACCTTCTTCTGGATGTACTGTTCCGTAACCTCCGAGTCGCTCTGGACGCCGTATTGCCAAGGATGATACTAAACTACTTGCATACAGTACTTCCAGCCACGGTTAACCTTACCTTCCGCAGCATATTGCTGTAAGCTTTCTGGATCTGCTTCTCATCGGCGCCTTTGGGCACTCCGAGGATCTCGTGATCCGTCCTGAAATCAATTATTTTGCAAGAAGAACGCATGACAAGCCACCTTCGGCCCTGGCCATAAAGCGCCGGGTTGATTCGAAATTCGACCTTCGTGTAGATCCGCCTGACCGCGATCAGAGCCATCGCCTGCGTGTGACGGGAACGAGGCAGTAGACGGCCGAGATGAACAGATGTTGTTTGCCTTGGGCAGGAATTTGCGGGGCGACGCAGAACTCGTGGTGATTGCAGCGATGATCCGAGGACGATTGACGCAGTCGTACGCTAAGTGCGTTGGTCTAGTGCTGGAATCGGGAAAAGCACGTTTTCAAAAATTAAACGCTTTTTCGGTGTAGGTAAACACGACACTAAATTTGCAATTTATCGGTGTTAAATCCACTGCGTTCTGAGTTTCCTTTCCGCTGTTGGCTTTTGTTTACGATATGGAACTGTGAAATTTCGCACCCAACAAGTTCACCCCGCTCACAGCTCTTCTTTGGCGCATTGCTGAGAATCACTAGAGTCCACTATGTATACCCCTTCTATGGAAGTCCATTTTCAGTGTTCTTTAAAGAGCTTCTGTTGACCCTAGTGAAGACTAAGATTAGCAAACATCGTTACTGGAATTTTTGTCGAATAAAACACTTCACGGTAAATGTCTTGTAAATGCAGTGTAACTACTCTCCAAAATGCTATCAATTGCAAAATCCGTTAATTGTCTAAAAATATACTATTTTTGTCACACATGAAATGCTTAAATAGACTGACTACAAGACTCACTTACAACGTCAACTGATTGTTTTTACGGTCCAAGAGCCCCTTCCTACCCTTTAATGTTTTCGTTTTCCGCAGGCATTACCGGTCTATTTTGGGAGAGTAACTTCTTATTTTCCGGTCCTATCTTTTTTCTATGCATGATAGAGATTGTCGCTATGTGTCCCACAATATCGTCAATTATCGCTTCTGTTAGGAGATGCCATTGTTTCTTTGTTGCTGTTCCTTATTAGTAGCGGTCAGCTAATTCGTCCACAGTGTCATTTCTTCCATATATGCGTTCTGTAGTCATGTACAAACTAAAGTTGGAATGTTAACATAAATTCATAAACCTATGCAGAGTCGGACTCAAGATCGGTTTTAGTTTTGGTTTTAGTTAGTTAGTTAGTTTTTTTACAAGCTTTGACATTGAGAACAACTAACCTTTCATTCTATTTTTCTGACCTTATGCCGGGAAAAAGGCATACTTCTGCCTTTGCTAATAAGAATCATTCTTAAATACGGGTTCAGAAAGTTGGAGTGAACGTTCGGATTGAAAAAAATTGCGCCGTCTTTTGTTTAATGCTCAATCAAAAACCGAAAAATTTGTTTTAGAAATATAGATCTACAGGTCACTTTCTATTCCGCAGCTCTGCGGGTAAAAAGTTCCCGTTGAAGGACCCGTTGAAACCAAACAGTTTGTTCTAAAGATCAGTATCGCACTTTAGATCACTTTCTACCCTTGTGTAACAGTAACTGAACGGGCGACTTCAACCACGACTACAATAACGGCTTCAATAAAACTTCTTGAACCGAAATCTGTAAGACGAACATCTCTGAGACCGCTGGGTTGTTTTTCTGCCACTCTGACATAACTAGACGTCAGTTGTGCACCGAGCGCTTCGCCCATTTGCCGACCAAAAGTGAAAGTACGTTCACGGTCGCCTCTCCGTGTTCATTGTCACGTTCCGCTCAACGCGTGCTTGTCCTCTTCGCCGCCCCTCTTCCTCCTAGTGCCCTCTATCTTGACCACTTGCATTTTCTAGATCCTAAGTGATGGTAGTCACTTTCCCACGCACTGCTTTGGGTGCACTAACGGTAGGCGGCTGGTCGCGCACGTCACATCCAGTTTCTTGTGTCGTTTCAGAAGAGTAACAGGATGCCCTTGAAGGTTGCGAACGCGTTTAGCGTCCTCAACGTTCGGCTTTTTGGATGCAAGATGGTAAGAGTCCCGGGAAGGTAAGGTCCTGTTTTGGTCCTCAAACGCCGATCAGTTACAGGTACGAGTACAACTGTGAGAACCTCGGAGTTGAAGTTTCGGCCACGACGAATGAGATTAAGGACACCTACTTCACCTTGGCCAAGAAGGTGAGTTGTCACAACGTTTGAAGGGAAAATCGATCCTTTAAATTAGCTTCCGTGCGTTATCAAGGGAGTTACAGATCTTTGACATCCTCTAAAAATGAGTGATGCTCTTGATCAAATGATATTGCTCGCTGATAAATGCTTCATGGCACTATCTCCTGAGATAAGCCCTGGTTCCGATCGATATTCCAGCTCTTGCTCTCCGACCGTAAAGGTTAGGTTAAGCTGGGTTAGGTCAGCAAATGATGCTTTGAGGTTAGCTTGTTCAGATGAGAAACACATCAAGCTCAAATGCGGTTCTCTGATAGTTTTCGACATGCTCCCAGTTCCTCGTAAACAGAGTTGTTGATCGGTGATCGCGAAACACGTTTTTCGGTACAAAGTGGATTACTGTAAAGCGATCAATGTCAATTTATGTTACTGAAACAGGTTTTGGTCGGAAATGTTTTGCCACCTTAAGATCTAGAGGATCGACGGTTTCTGGATTAAAAATAAGCGTTTATGATGCCAACCTGGTTTTACTGAATTCTTTTAAACCTTCTAGATAGTTTTAACTGGTATTTTCCAGATTGACTGTCCGAAAAGGTTCACAATGCAACGACTCTTTTTGGACGTTCAGCGTCATTTTCCGGATCTCTGATGCTCCCGTTGTAAATTTAAAAATGGGGGCGAAAAGTTGCAAGAAATTGAAATGGGTCATGATAGATCAGCATATTTCGGTATTTTTCTTCAAGGTGTAAAACCGGCTGTCAAAAGATGGCCCCGTAAACGAGCACAAATTCGCTTGAGAACTGTTGTGATCTCGATAAGCAACGTCCTGGAATGTTCTTCCTTGTTTTCCCCCAAATGTTGAAGATTTCTGCCGACAGTGCACGTAAGCAGTGAACCTTGTCACTGGAACAGGTGACGCTTCCAGTGGACCTTATCCTCTGGCATCGTAAACATAAGAACTACGCGAAGCACTGTTTTCAGAGCAGTTGCCCTTAGGTATAACCTTACTCACACTGTACTGTTGGTGCTCAAGTAAATTTTTGAGATGGTTCTTCGATCATTCATAGTGTACCCGTGAGCTTCTGCATTTTATAAAAGGCTTAGACGGTCCCTTCCTACTCTTCAATAATCATAATCACCATTTCAGCTTCATCCCAATATCTCCGGTGTTCTCGGGGAAATCCAGCACCGGTCGGTTTACGAGGCCTACAACGAGCTTATGTACTGGAACACTCCGCTCTCCTTCGGGAACTTTCCCGAAGCGTCGTCAAACTGTCAATCCTCCGCCAACAACAGCATCAGCATTGAAGAAGCGTTCGTTGAAATCTGCATCGAGTACGACGCGCTCTTCAGAGAGTTCCGGAACTTCCAAGAGGCCTTTTTAGGCTACTTCCAACTGAGGCACAATCAACCCCACTTGTTTGTGCATAGTGACCGAAGACTCCTGAAGGATTACCGGGAGAAGTTTGAAGACCTTCACAAGGCGCTCGACAAAGTCCACGACGTGGTCGTAGAGAGCCGAAAGTACTTGAGTGTCCACAACAACAAGTGCAGTTTGGAGTCGCTCACGAGTTTTACGAATGCGAAAAGGAAATTCTGGAATGCTCAGCGTGCTTATATGACATTGCAGAAGGAGGTGCTGGACTACCTGGAACATGGTAGCGAGATGCACCAGACGCTCTTGTCGGAGGAGTTGGGTGTTCGTAGATGATGTATTTGTATATATATAATTTGCTCAAGATGTTGATCTTCCAAATGTTTATCAGAAAAATATAAATAAAGGCACATAAATAAGCACAGCAGCAAAAAATAGTTACGCCTACATTTGCTTTACTCTTAGGTACTTAGTTCCTAAGTTATTTTGTCCAGGAATGAACCGAACCGTTATTTCAGATTGGACAAGGGCTGCAGCTTGCGTAGCACCACTATCAACGGCATATCTACTCCCGATCTGGTGCCATTTAAGTGTTCCATCGTTTGCAAACTTGTTTTACAATTCCGCTGACAACGAGCTGGAAAAGAGGTGCCCGACACTCTGGTACCTTGTCCTATTTTGGGTTAAAACTAACAGCAAGAACATTTTTTTATCCTTTCACGGATTTTAATTAGTTAAATGCGCTTTTGAGGAACTCATAAATACGGTGCAAGGTGGTCCTTTGATACCAGTGATTCTAACTAAAAATGTGTTTTATTTGTGGTAGTGGCCCTGATCTTAGGCTTAAGTACCTCCGTAACACATTAGACAACAATTGGCGTCCGTTCCTGGTTGACATTTACTATTCCAGTAATGTCAGGAAACGGGAAGAATCAATGACATCATAGCGGGAGTACGAAATTAGGAGGAAAACAACAACAATATCCATTACGACCGACGTCTCCCTCAGATAATGAATGGATTGTAGTCCCCAAAATAGACGGTTTGGCAAATCCTATAGTTCTTCCGTTGTAGGATCAAAGGATCAACGTTTCAATATTTCGGACAGTTGGTCATGGATTGCTTTTGGAAACGACCTACTTGGTTCGTTCCGTAATGAGCTATTGCACTCCCCACGCATTTATTTTCCATGAAATGGTACTTCTGCTATAAGAGCATCTGGACTAATGGTCTCCGGTACCATTTTTCAAATATCGAGTAGGTCCATTTCCCTCCAGCCTAGTGGAAAAAAGTGAGAGTTAAAGAAGTAGATCGATCTGTTCATGTCCACGTCAGCTAGACTGCTCGCCACGTCAGGAACCAACTCCGTGTTAGGGTGCCTCGTCCGCAGACAGCACTCCAGCCGGCGATAGTGGAACAAAGAACGCCGAGGGCACTAATTGTCAACACCATCTTGGTCCTCTCGTCTGATATGAGCTGAGCTTTAGTGGCGCCACGCAAAGCACAGTACTCAGACTGTACAATTCTAACTTCCAAGTCGAGGTGGCTTAGAGCAGCGACGAGACAAAGCAGTCGGAAGTCATAAAGGAGTCATTGAAGTCGAACATCCGACGTCTTAGCCCTTGCAGTGACCGTAAAGAAGGAGGCAAAAGGCGCACCGTTGCGGGACCGCAGTCCAGCGAACGGAAAAGACACGTCGTCTCCCCTGCGTCACGCCATCGCCCAACACATCGCATTCGACTCGGCGACCGGCCGATCGGATCAATCGAACGACGCGAAGTAGATACTGTGAATTTGTGATTTCTGTCTGCAGTTTGGCTTCTAGACGGTACTCTACATACTTTACAGCTGTTCATCTGATCGATCCGTCCGTCATTAGTGGGTCTCTAGGCGGAAGACTTTGATGAAACTGGGACGCGCTTTGGTGTCCGTCTTGTGACCTCTGCTATCGTTGTCTAGGGAGTATTCATATCTATCTTCCTCGTTTCTTCCGTTCTACCTGTCCCTGAGGGATCGCGATTTACTCCGAATTGTAGAAATAACTCAAGGATCTAGAAGTAGTTTAGGGTTTCCGCTCCTCAACGATGGCGCAACAAACGTGGGAGGACTACCTGGCCAACCAGGAACGGCTCGACGGCATCCAGTTCACGTGGAACATTCTGCCGCACTCGCGCGTCGACGCCCAGAAGATCGTTGTCCCCGTCGCCACGTTCTTCCAGCCGTTGAAGGAGCGCCCAGCTGACGTGCAACAGCAGCCCAAACTTCCCTATGACCCTCTGCTTTGCTCCAAAAACACCTGCAAGGCCGTGCTCAACCCCTACTGTATGGTTGACTACAACACAAAAGCGTGGAAGTGCGCGATTTGCGGCCAGCAGAATCGGTTTCCGCCGCACTACCAAGGACTTACGCAGGAAAACAAGCCTCCGGAACTGTATCCGCAGTTCTCGACCATCGAATATACGCTTCAGGTGGGTTTCTTGCAAAGATGCTGCAGATCGGGCTCCAAAACAGAAATGGAGCACATTCGAGGACACTTAACTTTCAAAAACACTTAGAAAACTTTAAGACCAATTTATCCTTTGATATCTCATTGCATGCCTTATAGAAAGCCACCACTCTGGCCCCTATCTTTATCTTCGTCGTCGACACCTGCCTTCCTGCCGACGAGCTCAAGTCTTTAAAGGAGTCGATCCAAACAGCCATCAGCCTCCTCCCTGCCGATTCGATGGTCGGACTGATCACCTTCGGCCGTATGGTTGAGGTGCACGAGCTGAACACCCGCGGAATCTCCCGATGCCACGTGTTCAAGGTAATTTATTAACTTAACATCTCAATACATGTCACTAGCCCATAACTATTGTGCCGCCGATTCGACTGTAGCGTTTCACGGGCATCTCCACTGCGCTCTAAAACTTTTGAGTCACACAGGGTTAGGATGGCCCGACCTACGTAAGGTTCGAAATACGGGTAGTCCGGCTCCATGAGCACTTGGCGTCGGTGTAGCTCGGCGGCGATCATCGCTTTAAGACGGAAGTTCCACGTCGGACCACCGAGGAAGGACCGTAGATTGCTGTCGTTGAGTGGATCGACTCCGAACGGAGGCAGCGATTGGGCGACACCGACGGAGGCGCAGATCAGGGCCAAGCAGAGCGCACAAAAATTGATCGTAGTCATGGTGGCGGGTGGCAAAAGCGCCATCTGAAACACTGGCTGGATGGCGCAATAGCGGCTTAATATGGACGCTTAATTGCCCCTTTGCTTAATTTGCTCTCCGCCGTTTGCTTTAAGTAATCAAATTAAGTGGAGCAAGTGACCTCATTCCGCGCGATGCGGGATGGTGCAATGGCAGCAGAGGAGGCACTTAGATGTTTCGTATTCCGGAAGCCAAAAAATGGCAAACGACTACAGCAGCAAATGTCCGATGACAATGGTCGTCCGCAGGAAACGGCGGAGACCACGCATCAGCAGCACGGAATGGAAGAATAGTTTTCATTAGGGCGTCAAGCGCTAATTGTTTTTTCACGTCCGGGCTGGCCCCGGGGGGCAAATAACGCGGGATCCTCTGAACTTTGTTTGTTTTGACGCCTGACCTCCTACTCATCGCTATTTTAGGGTGCCAAGGAAGTGCAGCAGAAGCAGATCCGTGACATCCTACAGCAGTGCATCGGTCGTCCGGCCGGGGCTGGACCCCAGCAGCCGATGGGCGCTCCTGCAGGTGCGAGACCGGGCATGCCCATGCAGGGAATGCCCATGAACGGCATTGGAGGGCCCGGACCGCAAATGATGCAGAACGGTATCGGAGGCGCCGCTGCCGCCCACCAGCACGCTCCTTCCAATAAGTTCCTGCAGCCTGTCAGCGAGTGCGAGGCGTCCATCCTGGAACGACTGGAGCAGGTCCAGCCTGACCGCTGGAACGTGCCCCAGGGACGTCGGCCGCTCCGAGCCTCTGGAGCTGCTTTGGCCGTGGCGGTGACCCTGCTGGAAGTGAGCTTCCCGAACACCGGGGCAAGGATTCTGACCTTCGTCGGAGGCGCCTGCACTCACGGTCCCGGAGCCGTGATCGACGACGAGCTTAAGAACCCCATCCGCTCGTGGCACACCATCAAGGAAGACAACGCGCCCTACATGAAGAAGGCCACCAAGTTCTACGACAGTTTGGCGGCCAGAGCAGTGAAGAATGGCCACACGATCGACGTCTTCTCGTGCGCCCTGGACCAAACGGGTCTTAGTGAGATGAAGTCCTGCTTCAACAACACGAGCGGTTTGTCGGAGATTCCAAGCTTGTGGGAAAGCTGAATTTCAGGATATGTCGTCATGGCCGACTCCTTCAAATCGTCGCTCTTCAAGCAGACCTACCAGCGTGTGTTCGAGAAGGACGCGAACGGCAACCTGAAGATGGCCTTTAACGCCACCATGGAAGTGAAGGTCGGCAACGGGCTTAAGGTCGAAGGCCTTCTGGGATGCTGCTCCAGCGGAGGAGTGAAAAATGCCGTGGTTTCTGACACTGAAATGGGCATTGGTGGAACGTGCCAGTGGAAGTTCTGCTCCATCAGCCCGAGAACTACCGTAGCCACCCTCTTCGAGGTCACTGCGCAGCACGGAAGTGCCGTGGGCCAGGGATCGCAAGCGGTCGTCCAGTTCGTCACCCAATACCAACATTCCGACGGGTGCAAACGCATCCGCGTCACCACCACCAGTCGCTTCTGGACCGACATGAGCGCTCAGAAGGAGACCGTCGCCAGCGGCTTCGACCAGGACGCGGCGGCTGTTCTGATGGCGAGGTTGGCCTCGTGGAGGGCGGCCAACGAGAACGACACGCCCGACACCCTCCGATGGCTCGACCGCAGCCTCATCCGACTGGTGCAGAAGTTCGCCGACTACCACAAGGACGATCCGATGTCTCTGCGACTGAACGAGAAGTTCAGCCTCTTCCCGCAGTTCATGTTCCATCTTCGGCGGTCCCAGTTCTTGCAGGTGTTCAACAACTCGCCTGACGAGACCGCCTACTACAGGTAGGCCATAAACGACAGTGAAGCAGTTTTCCATCCAAATCCACAGCGAGCATTCTTTTCACTCCTAGTAAAGTCACACAGCTACCGTACCTCCCATTGCCCTCTCACCAACACTTCCCATTCAGGCACGTCCTCATGAGCGAGAACGTCCTGGACAGCACGACGATGATCCAGCCCGTGCTCTACTCCTACTCGTTCCAAGGACCTCCAGAGCCCGTGCTCCTCGACACCAGCTCCATCCTGCCGGACAGAATCCTCCTTATGGACGACTACTTCCATGTGCTTATCTACCACGGCCAGGTAGCCCTTAGGCCTAGACCACAGCGCTCACGAACCCCTCCTTAGACTATCGACGCGTGGAAGAAGATGAAATACCACGAGGACCCGCAGTACGCTTCTCTTAAGCAGCTGCTCGAGGCTCCGGTCGTGGAGGCGAACGAAATCCTCGCCCACCGCTTCCCCGTTCCGCGATACATCGTCACCGAGTACGAGGGCTCGCAGGCCCGTTTCCTTCTGTCCAAGGTCAACCCGTCGCTGACCCACAACAACCCCTACGCAAACGTAAGTTCCCCCGTTTTTCCTTAGTAACAAGCGCTGCCCATTGCAGGAAGGAGGAGCGCCTGTGTTCACCGACGACGTCTCACTCCAAGTGTTCATGGAACATCTCAAGAAGTTGGCCGTTCAGTCGAGTTAGAACAAACTATTCCGTGTATGTAATCGGTTGGTATTTGATGGATACGCCCTTATCCTCACATCGTTTCGTAAAAATTGTTGAGGTATTTATTCTATTGCGATATGTGAATGAAGTCTATTCAAGGTGATATCCATATCATTTAGTTACACGTTTTTGTAGCGGGCTAAAATTTCCAAGTGACCGAAGCATGAAGGAGGTAGAGTCAGCGAAACATCGAACGTCACATACTTTGTGGTAGGGTTGTCGAACTCCTCGAAAATCTCGAACACGCGAATCGAGCCGTTCGATTCGATTCGAAGATTCTCGAACACGCGAATCGAGCCGTTCGATTCGATTCGACGATTCTCGAACACGCGAATCG